>PVIH01024765.1:0-22129 GCA_004025045.1 Sigmodon hispidus | reverse complement strand
GGTTGGTGGTGGTGGTTGGTGGTGATAGTAGTGGTGGTTGGTGGTGATGGTGGTGATGATGGTGGTTGTTGTTGGTGGTGGTGATGGTGGTGATGATGGTGGTTGCTGCTGGTGATGGTGGTGATGGTGGTGATGATGGTGGTTGTGATGGTGATTGTGATGGTGGTGGTGGTGATGATAGTGGTGGTTGGTGGTTGGTGGTGGTGATGGTAGTGGTGGTTGGTGGTGATGGTGATGGTGGTGTGGGTGGTGGTGGGTGGTGGTGGTGGCACACACCTTTAATCCTAGCACTAGGAAAGTTGAAAGTGGAACAGCTGGGCAGAAAAGGGGGAGGCAGCGTTCTTCCCCTTCGCCTGTGTTCCCTCTCCTGCTCAGGAGTCAGAGACATTCAGTCTGAGGATTCAAGGAGACAGGATCTACCCTTTTCAGCCTGAGGAGCTGCTAGGTGAGAATGAAATGTGGCTTGTTCCTTTGTGTCTCTTATATTTTAGCTTTCCCCCAATATCTGGCTCTGAGTTTTTATTATAATACCAAATAGAATTTGTGCAATAAGGTTAAGAGCACTGACTGCTCGTTGAGAGGTTCTGAGTTTTTGGTTTTTTTTCTATTTTCTTTTCTTTTATTTAATCATTATTATGTATCCCCCTGCTCGACCATCCTTCCCTCCTCCCATCCCTCCTAGTCTGCCTTCAGCCTCCTCTTACTCAATTCCTGGATCCTCTCCTCCAAAGGGGCAAGAAGTCCCAAGGTGGGTAAGCTCAGTATGGTGCATCTACTCCAGGCAAGTCCGATTTTCTCATCTCAATATCCAGACTGGGTTGGTGCTCCTCTTCAGGAAATGGGCTCCAAGGTGCCAGCCCATGCACAGGAGTACAGTCTAATCCCACACCTAGCAGAGAGGTCCCAAGTTTAATTCCCAGCAACCACATGGTGGCTCACAACTATGTATAATGAGATCTGGTGCCCTCTTCTGGTATGCAGGGAAACATGCTGACAGAACACTGTATACATAAATAATCTTTTTAAAAATTTCCTAATTAGAAAAGAGCCTCACAAGGTAAGGTGTGGGAGCAGAGGACACAGAAGCTTGCCTACAACCCAGAGAAGGACAGCTAGGGCAGGGAGGGTGGCTGTACATGGCAATCCTCCTGCTCTCACAAATGTGGGGCAGGCTCCAGAGCACAAGGTTGTAGCTACCCCTGCCCCATAAGAGAGGGAAGTGGAAGCCTTTTCCTCTTAGCAACCTTCAGGAAAGCTGTCCAGGGATGAGAGAATAAAGTGGTTGGCAGCCCTGGATGTGGTGAGAGAAAAGGAATAATATTCATAAACGCAACATGTGTGCAAATAATTCAGTGCTTTTCTTTTGTCTCTTTTCAGAAATGTCAGATTTTTCATCATGTTTTCTGTTTTGTTTTGAACTGTAAAACATGACTTCCAGTTTTTCAGTTTTGTAATACTAATAACAATGATGCTGATTACTGGGGATATTGCTCTTGTACACTGTAAAGATTTGTTGTGCCTATTGGTTTAATAAAACACTTGTTGGCCAGTAGGAAGTATAGGCAGGGATAGCAGACTAGGAGAATTCTGGGAAGTGGAAGAGCAGCGATCGGAGATTCCAGCAGACACAGAGGAAAGATGAGAATGCTGCTCTGAGAAAAGATACCAAGCCATGTGGCTAAACATAAAAAATAAATATGGGTTAATTTAAAGTATATGAGTTAGCAAGTAATATGCCTGAGCAATAGAACAAATAGCTTGAAATTAATGTAAGCCTTTGTGTGTTTATTTGAGAGTAAATGGTTTTGGGACTGGCCAGGTGGGACACAGAAACTTCTAACTACAGATGATGATGTCCTAGAAGGTAGAAGATTAAAATGAATACTTCCATCCAGTGAGGCATCCTTTGTGGAGGAAAGCCAACAGCTTGCCAGGCTCAGAAATAAAGCATCAAGCACTACATACCCATTATTTTTACATGCACTTTCTTAGCTTATCATTACAATCCTGTGAAATGAGCTGGCATTTTTATCACTGTTTCGTGGGGAAAAAATCAAGTAGTCTTACATCTAGGTATCAATCACTTGCCTGAAGGAGCATGAAACCTTTAACAGTGACCTCTCACTGGCTGTGGAGCAGTTGAGAGGTGAGTAATAAGTAGAGAAACAGAGAGGACATCAGGCCTAGGTCACAGTAAGTTCCTGAGCTGTCCTGCTAACCCATGTGCCCCTCAGTGAAGAAGCAGCATTCTGTCCATCTGCCACACTGTGAAAGAATGAATGACTGTGTTTACTTGCATTATTGCGGTACATTTAGGTGGAGAGCTCAGGAAAACTACTTCCAATCTTTATCTATGGAAGTTGGCATCTCTGGAAGAAAGTGGGCATTTGAGAGTCATGGCTGGTGGGAGGAAAGTCTGATCTGCCCTCTTACCTCCATGATGAGGAACCATGAGAGGGAGGAGGCAGCTTTGGATACACTGCAGCTGTGGCCCTCAGAGCCAAGATGGAGAAAGAAAGTTGAACCCTGCAAGGTTATAATACACTGCACCTGCTCAGAGTCTGAATGACTCCGTACTGCCCTGGAGGGCAGTGTTGGGACTAAGAAGGGAAGCTCTGTGGAATCCACAGATGATTCCACAACACCATGCAGCATTGCAGGGCAGCCACAACCTGTTATAAATGTTTGTCCTGCATGTTCTCAAGTGTTAGTCCTGTGTGACTGACTTTTGCAGCTTTTCAATAAGAAAGGCTGGTGGTTCACAGTTCTGTTCTGTAGACCATCTGACTCTTCTCAAATGTTTTAGAAGTAATGAGTTATTTGCATTTTCACAAACTCCAAATCTAACTATCTACATCTTTTAGTTATGATTTATCTTATTAATCTCTAGGTTATATTGACCTTCAGCTGTACTGTTCAGAGAATCCACTCCCACCGTTGTACTCAGCCCCATCTGTGTAAAACATGGGCCAAACTGTCCCTTGTTCAAATAGCAAACCTAGATGCACTGAACCGTGATTCTCCCAAATGAAAGCACTCAACTCTTAGAACACTATCCCGGCAGAAGGGCACCTCTGTGCCTCACAGATCAGAAGGCACAAGGCTTCCCATGCTGTGATTAAGTCTAGAATTCCCAGCCTTCAGACAAGTAGCAAGCAAACCACAACCAAACTGACAATAAAATCAGAGTGGATGTCCTGGGTCACAACTCTGGTTCTAATTCCATGGAAAATGGAGATTGAATTTTGAAATGTGGGATCTGGTGACAGTCTTAGAGGACTTGGTTAAATGAGAGGCTGCTCATAGAACCTGGATTCCCTCCAGGCAGCAGACTCTTCCCTTCTCTTCATGACACCCTTCCCATTCAGTCCAACCTAACAACAAACTCACCTCAAAATAAAGTGGCATTGCCAGCCTGCATACATCCATGCACTCAATATCCACACACAGAGGGTTCTGCTACCTGCCACCTAAGGGAGAGTCTTCATTCTGTCATTTGGGAACAAACTTGTAAGTTTGAATCTAGGGAGATTTCACATGCATCCCTTTGATCCACTGCACACGCTGTCCTCACTGGCTGTGCTTCTGGACACACTAAAGTCAGTCACGAGGTTTCAGGAGGGAATTCCCTTGAGAGTCAAAGGCAGAAATTGCAGCCTATCTTGCATTGTGGTTTTTTAGTTGTTTCACTCATAAGTGTGAAAGTTCTGCTGCTCTGAAAAACCACATCCTATGTGTATGGATGGTCTTCCTTCACACACACACACACACACACACACACACACACACACACACACGTCTTTCTAGCATGTTCTTGCCTGGTACCCATGGATGTCAGATGAAGAGAGGGTTAGATCCCCTGGAACTGAAGTCATAGACATTTGAGCTGCTCTGTCATATGGATACTAGGAACCAAACCCAGGTCCTCTGCAACAGCAGCCAGTGATGGATGCTGAACCATCTCTCCAGGTCATCTTTGACTAGTGTTGTGTAGTGTATTTAGAGCTGAAATTATAAAGCATGGTCTTCAATTCTATCACCACTGCTCATACTAAAAAATAGGGAGGGAAATGGAAAAAGAAATAGTATAGTACATTGAAGTAAACTCTAAAGTGTAATGAATTCTGAATATTCTCACTTCATTAAACAAGTCATAGCCAAATCTTCCTAAGGTGCATATTTGAATTTTAATTTTTCCTTGAGTACCATCCAAACATGGCAGGAGCTACAGGTAGAGGTAATTAGGGGTTGGGCAAAATACTTTCACATGCTGTAGAATCACATTGCCCCCTAAAATAATCTATGAAGTTTATCTATCTCATATGTCTTATTAAATCAAGTATCACTTAAAATACATCTCCATGGAAGTATCCCTATGAGGATTGTGAACACCGAGCAGGGAAAAGGCTAACTCAGGAATGAGGAGAAACATTTGTAGGCTGCTGTGTCTGGTCCCAAGGCTGAGGATGAGCAGCTGCTTGCTCATCTGACTCACTCTTCACAGTAACTAACCATAGATTTGTATTTGTTGTTCTTTAGCGGCTGCTGTATCAGTCACATCTCTTTGGGAGTACCAATCGACACAAATAGAAAGTGTCTTCCTGGCCTTGTATAAACAGCATCCTAAGAGTTTCTGTGTCTAGAAATCTGATGATTATGTCAAATCACTACACTATTTGGTGGATATGGCTCACGAAAGATTTATGAAAAAAATCATAATAAGTCAGTAGGTTGCTGAATCAACTGGCTGATGTCAATGAAACAGCAATTTGATATCTACTAATACAGACTAAACACAGCCCAGTTACCCATCAGGCCACATCTTACTGACCTCATCATCTTAACAGCTTCACATCTTGTAATCTGCAGAAGCTTCTAGGAGAGAGAAGCTCTGTCTTACCCTCTCTGCCCCCAATACATGTGTAGGTAAGAGACAGCAACTGTGCTTTTACTGTGGGGAAGAGCAGGGAGTTCACTCTTTTCCCACAGATGTTGCTTCTACTATGTTTTGTAACAGTAACAATCATTATTCAAGAAACTTCAAAACAAGATAAATTTACAGCCAGGCAGAATATAGGTAACTAGATCCTATCCTATGCCCAACTTCTACAAAGACAGTATGAAATCCACATTTTATTCATAGTTAGAAATATGCAGACAATTTCTCAGGTTGACATTTACAGGTGAAAACATAGATTATGGGGTATAATTAGCCTCCTAACCTACCAAAAATAATTCTAAGTTTGTACCACAGCTCTTTCTAAACCCTTTTTAATGCATATTCTAGGACAGGGAAGATGGTTCTGTGGGTAAAGACTTGACACACAGCTCTTTCTAAACCCTTTTTAATGTGTATTCTAGGACAGGGAAGATGGTTCTGTGGGTAAAGACTTGACACAGTATGAGGACCAGCGTTTCGATCATCAGCATCCAGACAGTGTGTTGTGCAGGTGTGGTGGCCATGGTAATGCAAGTGCACGGGAGGCAGAGGATGGGATCCCTGGAACAAGTCAGCAAACTTAGGTAACCAAATAAGAGAGCTCTTGGTTCCAGTGAGAAAGCTTGCCTCAGACATAAGGTGAAACATGATCAAAGAAAACAGTATCAGCCTCCACGTGAAAGGTGTCCAACAGTGAGTGCATGGGGATACCCCCACATATGTACTCTTGCTCTCATACACATAAATGTATAGAACCCATGCAGAAATAAACAAAATTACCTATTTTGAAACTGAATTTTTCCTCTGGTATATCTCATGTTGAATTCATTTTAATTGTTTTGTGAGAAATGAACTTCTAAAATATTAGCTAAAATGCAACAATTTGGGAACATCCAATGGCCAGTCACCCAATTCTTGTATTTTAAGGGCATCTCTCTATGTTCTGGACCATAGGGTGAGATTCCTGACTCCTGACAGTTGTGATAGGTCGAGAAACTATTTGCCTTTAAAGCCACTCTGGGTCAGTGAAGAGTTTATTCTGGGAGCTTCATTTTCCTCTGCTTGGCCACCTACACCTCATTCCTCAACCAAGGCAGTAAATGTCTAAAATTGGTGCTGCTTCTGGTAAACATGGTGATGACATCAGCCTGTGTTCCAGCTCCTGCAGAATAGTGACCACTTGGTCACGTGTTGTCAGCTAGGTCCCAGCAGCACTATCTTGTCTGCCCAGCCCCAGGACAGTCACTATGGGGTTCTCAAAGGCTTGCTTTGTCACGATAAGGGATCAGGGGTGGGTGGAGGAAAAGAAGAACCATACAACTGTCTTGAGGGAGATCTAACCTTGCACAGCAATTTGGTGTCCCTGACTTCACTGAAGTGTACATATGAAATCGTGGACATGCTAAATTTTGTTAAAAATCGATGGCTGTGTGTATGTGTTCATAATAGGCTGCTGCTCTGAACATCTATTAAGCCTGGCTGCCTTCATCCTAAGTAAGCATCCATTCTTCCCGAACTAGCAAACCGCACTTAACCACAGAAGTTTCTAGCTACAAGTGCCACACAAGAAAACCTCAAAAACACCATGTGAGAGTGGGGGATAGGGATCATGCGGAAGCTCTGCTTCCTCTGGGTAATTTTTTTTTTTTTTTTTTTTATGAATGGTATGGGGAGAGAGGGACTGAGACATCCTTACCTCCTGTATCTGGAATCGCACAGACTTGCCCTTGTGGTGAGCAAAAAGACCCCAGTGATCTCTCACCAAAGGGTAGTGGTGGTGTTACCTTAGATGGTGTTTCTGTGCTGAGAGTCCTTCACTGCTACTCCACACACTATTTTCTGGCTTTCCAGTACCTACTGGCTTTCCAGGAGCTGAGGCAACTGCACCTTCTCGCTCTTCCACATAGGCAGTAGCTAGCTGAGGACCTACCTTGCCTTTGCTCAGAGCGATAAGATGCCAAGGTTAGCTGCAGCCTGGATTATAATTAAAACACAGGTCGTCCAGCTAGAGTTGTCTGCTCATAACGCAGGGGCAAATGTCAGTCTCCTCTGGCTCTGAGCCGCCCCCCTGCCAACCCTTGCGCCCAGGCTGTCTGAACTTTTACATGCACCTGGCAGGCCAGAGCGGCTGGCACTTGCAAGCTCCACAAGCAGCTGCAAAGCTCAGCTGGAGGCTGCAACTGGAAGTTGGGCCTGCTCAGCACACGAGGTGCCAGACACTTCCAGAAAGTTTCCATTTACCATTCACTGCAAACGCCCCACCCTCTCAACTACTTACCAATAGCGGAGACCAGCAAACAGATAGCACACACATGATTCCCATGAGCTGGATGGCCGTCTCGGTGGTGATCCGGCCCCACTGGGCACTGGACTGCGATGCTGCAGCTTTGGCCCGGCAGCGGGACACTAGGGCTTTGATGGTCGCCAAGTTGCAGGCAAAGGTGACCACCAGAGCCAGCAGCCCCAGACAGGCGAAGGTGGAGGCAAAGGCCACGCTGCCCGGCTCTCGCGCAGGGTCCGTCTCGTTCCCCGCGGGTCCGGTGCTGATGAAGCACCACGTGCCGGGCCACTGCACGCTGTACCGGCCCACCCCCAGCACCGGCAGCAGTGCGAAGGCAAGCACGGCCAGCCACACGCCCAGCAGCACCGCGCGCGTGGCGCGAGTCTTCATGTGGCTGGCGTACCAGTGTGGAGCACGGATGGCCAGCGCGCGCTCCACGGCCATGGCACTGGCCACCAGGAGCGAGGACAGCCCAAACACCGTCATGGTCAGCCCGAAGAAGGTGCATAGGCGCCCCGATGGGTCGAGCTGCTCCCAGCGCCGCTGTGACAGGTACACAAGGATGACTACGGGGCTAGTCAAGAGCTGCCCCACCAAGTCGGTAAGAGCCAGCCAGCCAATGCACAACAGAAAAGACTTCTTGCGCTTGCTCTCGCGGCGGCGGTAGCTGCGGGACACAAGCAGCATGGCCAGCGCGTTGCCCACGAAGCCAGTAACCATCATGGTGATGGGGAAGGCCACCGACACCGAGCCACAGTCCTCCGCAGCACTTGACAGGTTGCTGCGCGTTTCAGCTGAGCGCTCCGGCGTCCACATGCCGGCCAGAGTGACTGGACCGCGGGAAAAGAGCGCGGGACGGGGACCTCCAGCTCAGGTGTGGGGCAGTGGTGCACGCGAGGGGATCGCGCGGTTCCAGGCTGTGCTCTCCATCATCCGCAGCCGCCCGCTCCAGGCTGCGGGGTCCCGGCAGGCGCCGCCCGACGCCGCGCGAGGCTCCACCCGCGGCTAAGAGCCGGAGGGGCGGTGCTGTGCGTGGGCAGGCTGAGGACCGCGTAGGCGGGATCACCTGGCGCAGTGGCCCCCAAGGCTGGCCGGCACTCACTAGCTCCGGGCACTTCCCGCTTCTGACTCTGTAAAGGGTTCTGTGTGTGACACCGGAGTCAAAAGGGCGAAATTAGACATGCTAGTTTATGTATGAATCGCAATAATGATTTCTGATCGTGTTTAGGTGTCATTGAATTTTTTTGTATTAGTTTTAAGAAAAATATATAATACGTACAATGAGATCCACAGCTGGGAAAGAAGAGGAACTAACACATGTTTTAACTCTTCTTCAAACTATTGCCTTATTTACTTTGAACTGATATCAAATACATACTGGGCAAGTATTTTTCTAGGATAATGTCAGTTTAAGAGTTTAACAACAGTTGGCATTCATTCTTGGATGTGAAAGCAATCAAGCACGTGGATAAGCGTAGATAACAAAATCACATTTTCAGCAACGAGTGAAATTCTAACAGAATAATTTTAAGAGCATTTCAAAATTCATTCATCAAAGAAAATAATGCCACCCTATAGTTACATAAAAATATTCTTTCTGTTTATTAATAATTAATGAGATTGTTGATTAAATTATACTAAGAAAATATTAATTTTTATATCAACATCCCCTTCTCAATCCTCCACCCCGCGGTGGTGTGTGTGTGTGTTTGGACGGTTGAGATCAGACTTCAGGATCACATGTCTTCCATTGTGACTTTCCTCCCTCACTCCCGCACTGGGTTACAGCACAGCCTCTAGGCTTTTACTCAGAAGCTGGGAATCCCAACTCAGGTCTTCGTATTTGTGTGCTAGCTCTATTCACAGAGCCATCTTTCCAGGCCCTAAAACTTACAGAGAGAATGCCCACAATGAGAACACGTGTTAGTGAAGGTGATTAGTTTCTTCCTCACCTTAACTAAGTTTACATAACCCTTTCCTTGTTACAGCATTTTTCCATCCCCAGTTAGCTACTTTTTAGCAGTTCACCTTGCAAATAAGCAACTTTGAGACTCTGATGGTTGGTTTCCTATTGGCACTTTTTGCTATCTGCAGAGTAGGCTTAGTTAGTCTGAAACAACACTCCCCTCTAGTGACTAAAAGAGTAGCATGCACTATCCTGTATTGAAGAGAATTTCCTTTTTAAAACTTTTAATCTTGTGTGGGTATGTGTGTGATTTGCATGTGGAGTAACCCTAACCCTAACCCTAACCCTAGGAATGCTGTTAACTTCCTTTGGAAGTAGGTCAGTCTCTCATTGCCTGGAGCTCACCAATTACACTAGAATGACTGGTCAGTGAATCTCAGGGATTCTTGTCTCCCATCCCTCAATGCTAGGATTATAAATCCACATCACTAGACAGATTATTTCCACATGGGCTTTGGGGATTGAACTCCTGTACTTGAAAGAAAACCATCCTCCTTTCCTCATTAAGCACATGTTCCCAATGGTCTTTATCTGCTTTGCTTAGGAAATCTGATTTCTTTCTTAGAAATCTAGTCATTAGTAACAGTAATCATTGCCTCCTATTTGATTACAAACTTGCATCTCTGATTAGTCAATAAACCAATAGAAAAAAGGACCATGTTTTCATGTTTCAAAAGAAATTTAAAGCTTATATTCACCTAACTTAGTTTAAATTGTGCTCTAAAATATTCTAATATACAGCTAATTTATCTTACTTGTAACTTGGTTTTCAATTCACCACATTTCAATATTTAACTTATATAAATTTATTTTACCATATTGAACTTCCATAGGGACTCTAGCCTCAGGACTAGACCCACTGTTGCCTTGCGAAGAACCTGCAATTAATAATGAAGTGTATTTTTCATTCTTCACTTATTTGATGAGCATTCACTGGGCACTTGGTCTATCAGACACTCTTAGTCTTAGAAATACCAATCAACACACTGTCATCCCTACAGTTATTAAACCTTTGATTTTCAAAAGCCCCACAGAAGGAAGGAAACAGACCCCAGAGGTTTTTGTTTTTGTAGAATGATTTGCACTGGAGGTGCCATTCTATAATTTAGTGAAAATTATACATTGTAGTGACTCTGGAATGCACTTTGTTTTTCTGTGGATACTTGACTGTCCCACAATCCTGTCCTGAGGCTCACATCTGTTGCTATCTCTTTTCCTCTCTCAGGCCTGCTTTTAAGGCTGTGTTTACTGCAGATGGACCTTCTCTGTGCTTCTGTAATTTGCTGGTCAGTGATAAGTACTACACTCTCTGGTTTGATTCTAAGAGTACTTCTTTCAGTCTCTTACTATGTTCTGAATGCCCGTGGTGAGTAGGCATTCATTTAGAACCATCCATGCTGTAGACATATTCAGCCATTTCAGAACTGACTGCTGTCTGCTCAGGACTTGTGTCTCTTCTCCTTGGGCAAAGTTCAGCTGTGATCAGGGTCGGTTCTTTTACATCTCTATTGTGGGCCCATTTGTGAGAATCTCTTGTTAAACCTGGGGCTTCCCATGCTTGACTTCAGTTACTGCCACTTTCTGCCTATAAGGCTGTGTTCCTTCCTCATCCCTACCTTCCTGAAAGTTAAGCTCATTCCAATAACAACTCTCAGTTCCAGATTACCCTTTACTTTTAACATGAACCCTTTTGATTTCTTCATGTTTTTCAACTGAGATCAATACTTTAACAAAATTAAAATGTTTTCATAATTCTCTTTTTGCCCATACTTATTTTTCACACTTTGGAAACTTTTTTTAAAGATGTATTACTATCTTAAAATTAAACTATTTTCTTGATAGTAAAAATGTTGAAGTTTTCCACAGTGAACAATAAATTTTCCTAACAGTGATCTCTGAAGTTTCCAGAAGGACAATGTGGCATCACAACCATTCTACCATTGAGCAATAAACACCATTTAAAGATCAGCTTTGGACTACAAACTACTTAGGACAATTCCAAGGTGCCTAGCTGAGATGGTCCACCATCTTACACCACTCTAGCTAGAACTTCAGATAAGCTTTAACTATTACTCTGAGACTGGCTACAACTTCTACAGCTAGTCCTTATGAGATTTAACCATTAATTTAGTATTTTACAGGACTCCACATAGATACCCTAGGCAGCAGGAAACCATTCTAAAAAAAAACGATGTCACCTCTCCCAACAGGTTTTTGCTTTCTCAGAGTTATAGATAATTGTCATCTATAAAGGGTTGAGTATAAGTTGTTACAGGGTTTGAATGGAACAATAAAGTTTAAACTCAGGTGTTGTCCTGGACAGAAACTGTCAAATATCCAGCAACTACTTTCCAAATAGTTAACTCAGAGGGTCAATATTATAGTAACTGCTGGGCCAGTAGTTCAGGTATATTATTATCTGGCTCTTACACTTAAGTTAATCTATAATTCTATGTATGTTTAGCCATGTGGCTAGGTACATTTTCTCATTGCAGCATTCTCATTTTGCTTCTTTTGTGTCTGCCTGGCATCTTCTTCACTGTCTTTCCTCTTCCCAGAATTCTCCTAGTGTGGTTGCCCTGCCTCTACTTCCTTCCCAGCTACTAACCAATCAGTGTTTTATTAAACCAATACAAGCCACAAATATTTACAGTATACAAGAGCATAGTCCCACAACACTCAGGAATCTCTTTTGGAATAGAAAAAAGGTGTAAAGAAAGGATAGGATGAGAAGGCAGATTATTATATTTACTTCTAACTAAAATAGCAACTAGCAGTTTTAGGTATTTTGCATTTATATGGATTCTTGTATATTGATACAGATGTAAACTTACTTTCCTATTACTGTTTAACATAATTTGTGTATTGATACAAATTCAAAATTATATGTCATATTGTACATATAGTAATACTTCTATTTATATTTTTGTATACTGATACAAATGTAAAGCTATTTTTGCCATATTGTACATATATTTTAGTTATTTAGAATATTTTGTATATTGATACAAACTAAGAGTATTTTTGTCTTATTGCACTATACATTTCTACCTCTAAGATATTTTGTATACTGTCACAACTCTGAAGTCATTTAAACTGTACATCTTTTTAGAGATTACTTATTTTATAATGTGAAGTTTTAGTTTTTAAGCTATGTAGGTTGATAAGAATTATAGGTTAATAGTCAAACTTATAGTCATGTTAGGTTTTCTAGATAAGCAAATCTATATTCCAGATGGACAGAAAATCTTCAAACACTTCAAAGACCCAGAGAATATGGCATTTAAGTGTTCTAATGACTTAGAATTCTGTTGATGTGAGACATGACTGCTCCTGGAAGCACCAATTTCCTCCCAAGAGGATGTTGGGCACCTGAGACACTCCAGATGAAGTTTGTCTTCTTCTTGGCTTAACTAGCCTATTGGACAAAGAACTACTCTGGCCTCAACTGCTGACAGTAAGCACGTTATCCAATCTGAACAGGTAAGATTCTAGGAAAAGTAATTGCTGAACTTTGCCAAGACAGAGTAGAACAATCCTTCAAATTTTCCTGCTTGTGACTATGGCCTATAAGACCTTTTAGGTCTATAGCCAAAGGTGGATGCCCCAATACATTTGGGCAGAGCAACAGCTAGAATCTACCTTGTTCTGTATTAGTGAGTCTGTATTTCAATTGCACATATTAGTAAATTATTAAACTGACTTCAGTTTTTGGTATTTAATAACATTGGCATCTTCAAGGCAGTGTGTTATTGGCATACAGAGAAACTGCTGTTTTTAAAGTGTCCTTTCCAAAATTCAAGCATCAAAACTTCTTGTGATAGTTTCAGAAGTAGAGCTTATACATATATCCCTCAGCCTATGCTATTCTATCATAGGTATATGGAAGGAACTAAGACAGATATAAAAGCCAGTGAAAAAGAATGTTCTAGAATTATACATATGAAGTCTATACATGTGTGAACTCTTTATTACATATGTACACACAACAGTACATATTTGTAAATTTAATTGTTTTTGTTACAGATGTTAATAGTCTCCAACAAATGATGCTATGAAGCAGATTATGGTGTTAGGTAATTGTAATCTCAGCACTTATGAGGCTGAGGCAGAATCTTCATGAGTTTGAGGATCCTGGTGAGAACCACATGGCAAGATCATGTCAGAAATAACAAACTTTTGAATCAAAACAGATTATCTGTATGAAAATAAAAAAATATTACCCTCACCACACATAGAATGAATAAAATAAAGACTTAAGTGTATGTTTGAACTACAAATGTAGAACATTTTTATAACTCTTCTTGGGCATTACTAAGTGTACCCCTGCAGCATATTTTGTTTGCTTTGTAACATATGATTACCTTCCCACATACACACTTTTGGTCAATATACGTGGAAATCTTTCAACCTTCTTGAATGCTAACAATTTAACCAACTATTTTTGAATGTTTGGATTGTTTGGTACTTATCTTTACTGTCGATTTGGCTATATTTAGTTGCCTAGAAGACATACCTTTGGATATGTCTGTAAAGGGTGTTTCCAGAGGATTAACTAGGGAAGGAACACTTACTCTGGATGTGGGCAGCTCCATCTACTGGGCTGAGGACTCTGATAGAAAAGGGAAAAAACCAAGCATCTTCCTGACTGTGAATCCAATGTGGCCAGCTGCCTTGCACATCTGCCAGGATGACTGCATTGCACAATGGACTGTTTCCCCACCCCACCTCAAACTGTAGAACAAAATAAACACTTGAGCTGCTCTTGTCAAGTAATTTGTAGTAACAGTTAAAAATAACTGATACAGAAAACTGGTACTGAGAAGTGGAGCATTATTACTGTGACTACCCCAAAGCTGTTGTGTGCTGGAGTGATAGAACTGGACGGTGGGTCTGCTCAGTCCTATTGGAGGCCGGATGAAGACAAGTGCTTCAGATGCTAGGTGCTAAGGTTTGGTGTCTGCTGTTGTGTGCTGGGGTGGTAGAACTGGACGGTGGGTCTGCTCAATCCTATTGGAGGCCGGATGAAGACAAGTGCTTCAGATGCTAGGTGCTGAGGTTTGGTGTTGGTCCTGCTGAGTTTTGGTCTCACTTTTGCCCAGTTTTCCCAGATGTTCCATTCCTCCCTTTTATGTGAATATTTATTCTGTACTGAATATTTTAAATATTTGTTTTGATTTCGTATGGTATGGTGATTTTAATAGGAAAAGCCTCAGTAGACTCATGTATAAATTTTTGGCCTATAGAGAGTGACTACAGTGGTATTTATCAATGACCTTGGACTATCTGGCCCAGTAGAAGTGGTGCTTCTTGTCTGCCTACATGACTGCTTTAAAAGGGAAAGAGAAAGTGGGGTTGCAGTCTCTTGGATGGTGAAGACTAGGTCAGCTGCTGTGAAGCAGCATGTGATTGGTCCCCAGCTTTTCAAGGACTCTGCAACTGGATTTACCTTATCCTGTATCCATGAGTCTGTTTCCTCACAGAACCCCCTAAAAATATATATACCATTGAGGCTCACATTACAAGTGGACCTATTAGGAGGTGTGGCCTTATTGGAGAAAATGTGTCACTGTGGGGCAGGCTTTGAAGTCTCAGATGCTGAAGTTAGGCTTGTAACACTTGTTTCTGTTGCCTGCAGATTAAGAATGTAAAACTGTTTCTTCTCCAGAACCATGTCAGCCTGCATGCTGCCTAAAGAACTAGACCTCTGAAACTGTAGGCTAGACCCTATTAAATGTTTTCCTTTATAAAAATTGCTATAGTCATGGTGTCTCTTCACAGCAACAGAAACCCTAAGCTATAGGGGCTCATAATCAAGACATACAGATATTGGAATAACCCGTGACTGAGGCTTTAAAAACTAAATGGACTTTACATTATGAGATGAACATGAGGCTTTAGGAGATGAGGAGTGTGGGTAGAATGTTGATTTAATATATTTGGATGCCAGGATGACAAGGGGTGGACTTGTTAGGGTTAATCTTGTCAACTTGACTTCATGTAAAGTCACCTACAAAAAATATCTCTGAGTATGTCTATGGGGGTGCTTTCAGAGAAGTATGAAGAAGGAAGCCCATCTTTGGCAGCATTGTTTCATTTGCCAGAGGCCTGGAGAAAAGCCAGCTGAGCACCAGCACCAGAATTTATCTCTGCCTACAATGTGACCTGATAACTCAAACTCGTGTTGCTTGCATTTTCATGATATTCCATCCTCTCAAACCATCAACCAAAACAAACCCTCCCTTACTTGTTTTTGTTATTTTGTAGCAGCAGTAAGAAAAAATAAAGGTTATTTCTACATTATTCTAAGAGAAACAATGTTTTAGCAATACATTGTTTTTGTGTGAGAGCAACCTCCATTATTGAGTAGGCTGCCCTGGGCTGGTATCTCCCAGTTTAGTCTTTACAGTATCTGCCTTGCCTTTGGCGGACAGTGATTAAATAGATGTTTAAGATTCTTTCCCCATCCTGTGTTTGAGAGTTCTTGGTCTTAGTAAATATTACTAATCATATATCCAGTGGTCATTTTTTACTTTTCCATCACCCAGCAATAGTTGTTTTTTAATTTTATGTAAATTGGTGTTTTGCTTGCATGTGTAACTGTGTAAGGGTGTCAGATCTTGGAATTACAGTTGTTAGCTGCCATGTGGATGCTGGGACTTGAACACAGGTCCTCCAGAAGAACAGTCAGTACTCTTAACCACTGGGCCATCTCAAAACAGATCGATCTCATACACATTTGTTTTAATTTCTTTAGCCACCACCTTGGTTTAAAAATTTCAAAATATTTTATTGTTCTAAAGATTGCCTTGATTTTATAAAGCCACTTAAACAAATTAAGCAAATCTAAAGGGAATTTTAAAAATTCAACCTGGAATTCACTTCTAAATTCACTAACACAAATTATTTCATTCATATTGTGAAATTATTTTTTAAAAATTATGCTTCTGCTTTTCTGGTGTTGAAAACAGTGTAATCTGTGAAATATACTTAACGGTGACTTTGAGTTTAAAGATGTACTCCTGTTCACTGAGGAATTCCCCCATAGGACTGTCAGTATCCTCATCTATAGAAACTCTAGTACTAGAGAGATGCTTGCTTTTCATGTGTTGCCCTGCTTGTTACCCTTTGTTGTTTTGAGAATTCCCGTGTGAATCTTTCACATTAACATGGATTTTTGTATACTGATACAAATTTAAAGCTTTTGTTTTAAAATACTTTATGTTTCCATTCATTTAAGGTATTGAACCTATGCAGCACATTAAAAAATGGAATATATAGGGGGGTGAAGATATGGCTCAGCACTTAAGGTTTTTTTTTGTTTTTAAACAGAGGACTCAAGTTCAATTCTCAGCACCCACATGGTGGCTCACAACTGTCTGTAACTACAGTTCCAGGATACTGGACACCTTTACAGAGACAAAAACACCAACACACACAAAAGTAAATTATTTTAAAAATGCAAAGTATAATTAAGAAATGCAGGTTTGTAGTTAGCATCTACAAAAATCAATTTTGTCATGTTATGTATGTTTTCAGGTTAGACAGATGTTTTAGATGGGTGGTCTTCAAACACTTCAGAGATCTATAGAATATGACATTTAAAATACTTTAATAACATATGACTTTTCATGACAGTAAGACTTGTCTGCTCTTGACAGCACCAATTTAGTTCAAAAAAAATTATGGGTATTGAAGAACCTCCATATGCAGTTTGCTTTCATTGTGACAGTTAGCAAGAGGGCAACAAATTGCCCTTGCCCCAACTGCTGACAGTATGCTGTCCAAATTGGACAAGCAGTATACACACAAAAGGCAACTGCTGAACTTGCCAAGACAAGGTAGGACAGTCCTTCAATGTTCCTACTTCACAGAAAAATCTGATATTCTAGGCTTGTAGGCTAAAAATGGATCAAACAAATTTGCAGAGAAAAATTGGATCACTGTCTAGGCCAGATGTCTGACATTTCTAGTTTTGAATGTTTCCCCTGCACTTCCAGGTTACTCAGGTAATATTATATCCTTGAGTCTCTAATGGGGCTGAACACTAGCTAAAGTATATTTTTGATACCAAATTCAGAAAACTCACAAAGGAGACCTCAAGTGTATATGGTCGAGAGATATAAAAGTTTAAGTTGCTTAACAAAATGTTTTAAGGTCTAAAAAGATGTTTTTTAGGTTGGTAATAAAAGTTATGATTAAAAAAATAGATTAGGCATAAAACTTTGGTCTCAACAAGATAGGATTTCTCCAAATTTGCCAAATACAAATGGACTAGGCATTCATTGGAAATGTAATGCCCCCTCCCCATAATTGTTCTTAGTGTAAACAGTTCTAATGTGTTAAAACCTAAGGAACCTTTGGTTTATTAAGGAGTTGAATGGACAACAGCTAGGCAGGAGAGAATAGGAGGAATTCCCAGGGAGAAACTCTGGGAAGAGGCACGAGATGCCACTGAGAAAGTCAGACGTACAGAATGAAGGAGGTAAAAAGCCATGTGGCAAAATTTAGATGAACAGAAACGGGATAGTTTTAAGCTATAAGAGCTCATTAAGAATAGGCCTAAGTTACATACCAAGCTTTAATAATGTCATTATTTGGGAGCTGGCAGTCCCAGAAATTCCAACAGGAAAGACCTGCTAGTCTGTCTTTGCAAGCTGGAGTTTGAAGTCTTATCATCTTTATATTCAGTTCCAAGGTGGGTACTAACATCCAATACTTAAGTCCAGAAACAATTATATATAGATATTATTTTCACAGAAGCCCACATAATTGTCAGTGATCTAAAATTGATACATACAGCTCTGATAAACAAGGTTTGAACACAATCATTGCCTTGACTCAGATCTTTCATTTCTGTTGGAGTAGCTAAAATGTTCTTGAATTTCACCTCAAATTGGGTCTGCTATGCTATGTTAGCTCTAAAGTACTCACTTGGGTGAAGGGTCCTTCTTGACATGTCTGCTGGGGATTAACTGATTACTTTAACTGATGGATAGACTCATCCTAATTATGAATGAGACAATTTGCTTAGCCAGGAAATCTTGACTTTGAGATGGGGGGGTAGCAGCATGCCTTGTGCCTTTTCTGTTGATTCTCAGTGCTACCAGCTGATCTGAGATCCTGGTGCCTTGACTTGATACAACTCTGGTAGCTAAGTTAGCCCAACTATTAAAGATAGACACAAAAAGCCTATATTCCTACTATGTACTTGATAGTTTGCAGTGTTCTTCAGTGACTTAGGCCAGATTAGTTGGTAATTTTCAAGTAACTCATCATTTTCTACTTAATCACATCAATTGTGATAAAGCTATTTCCCCTTTAAATCGTTTTTGCTTTTATATTCTGAAATAGGTACACTAAATGCCCTTCAAGCCACTGAATTATCCAGCTTTCAAATTCACTTCAGAAACTTTTTTTTTCAAATTTTGTTTTCCCTCTTAATTAGAACCTGCTTCTATTCAGTTTAAGCAGAGAGGCACAACTTTTTATTACCTGGGGTGTTTGAATCATCACTGGTGATGTTTGCCTTTACTTGGAATACTTTTCTATGTTGTGCTTTTTTACAGAATATGCAGGATTACCGTTCTCTTCCACAGGATCATTACCTTGATTCCATTTAGAGGCTGCTTTAGGGTTCAGTGTATAAATTGTTAGCTTACCTTCAAGATGAGGTAGATCACTGCACTATATAGCCATCTGTAAACTTCAGCTTCTCCCTTCCTCAACAGCATGTTACATACCTTACATGTAAGGCCCACCACAAATTATTACTAAACATTAAGTATATTCATATAGATGTCCTATGCCACCAAAACTCAATGACAAAAGGGTTATTTCAGACTTTGGTTAGGAACCTAGTAGTGAATTCTTTTTAGTTCTTATAATAGGTTAGTAACACATCTATACTTCTGTATATTTATGCTGCACACATGGCTTGCCTTCCATCTGGATAATCAGCTGCTGTTCTCTGCAGTGTCCTTCATAAAGGTCATTTTTATCTATTGCTGGCTTCACTGCACCTTAATTTTCCAGCAGCACTAGAGACATCTTAAGACTGATTTGGCACCTGCATGTACATTAGTGGCATTGGGCTTTATCTACTACCAGTTGCCTAGTAGTTTGGAAGCACTCACCCCAGTATCTTTCAGTCTGTTAAACTGACATATAGCACCTACTAGATTTGGAGGCAGCAGGATCTAAACTGATGTTATACTTATCTACCAAGGCTTCTTTCAAGCTGTCACCTCACTACTCTTACTGCTATAGATCCCACTCACACCACTTGATCTTCTTCCATCTACTTTCCATTGGAAAAGGGAGGCTCTTCAGTGGACACACAAACTAATCTAAAAAGAATTCTCAATGACGAAATATAAAGCCATCTAAGCAGCAAAATAAGTGACAAGTGTATTCGTATAAAGATATGAGCAAATGGAAAAACAAGTCTAATCCAGTAGGGTAGAAAATAGGTATATTGTGGTGGTTTGGATAAAAACAGCCCTCATACTCTCAGGGAAAAGCCTTATTGGAGCCAAGGCTCCAATTGGGAGAAATTATGTCACTGGGAATGGGCACTGAGGTTTCAGATGCTCAGGCAAGGCCTAGTGTCTCTCTTCCTGTTGCTCGAGGATCCAGATGTAAAAGTCTTAGCTTCTCCAGCACATCAAACTGTACACTGCCATATTTGCCACCATGACAATGGACTAAACCTCTAAACTGTAAATTAACCCCAATTATTAAGAGTTGTTGTGGTCATGGTGTTTCTTCACAGAAATAGAAACTCTTAACTATGACAGTATGTCCTAGGCAGAATCCTTCAAGACTCATCCAGGACAAAGAATGAAACAGAGTAAAAGAGATTAAAAAGGTAGTATAATTAGTGTATCTACACTGGATTCAGGAACAAATGAAGAAAAAAAAAAAAAAACCTGAAAGATCAAATAAAACTCAGCTGTGGTAGTACATCCCAGAAACCCCAGCACTTAAGAAGCTGAGGCAGAACATCATGGAGCCAGTCTGACCACACAGCAACCATCTTCAAAAACAGAGCCAGTGTCCTGGTTAGCTTTTCTTGCCAACTTAATAAAATGTAGTGTCCCCTGGTAAGAGGTTGCCTGAACTGAAGAATTGCCCAGATTTGTACTGTCTATGGTCATATGTATAGGAGACTATCTTAATTGATGACTGATGTGAGGGAGCCCAGAGGACAGGGGATGACACCACCTCTAGGCAGGCCTGGATAGTGTAAGAAAGCTAAGCACAGGCAGGGCCAGTGAGCAAGTCAGTTAGCAAGCAGTATCCTCCATGACCTCTGCTATATTTCCTTGGCTTTGAGTTCCTTGGTCAGAGGTAATGCTGCATGATTAGCAAGACACCCTGCCTTCAGGTTCCTGCCCTACCTCCTATGTTGCTTTCATTCAAAATGTTTTATCATAGCAACAGAGATCAAATTAAAATAGGGAGTTACTTTTCTTAGCTAAGCTAGCTGTTCGTCGATTGAAATACCCTCATGCAGGCAGCACTAACTGGACTGTGGGTTATTTAGAGAAGGCATGAAGGTAAGAGGGATCATGTTAGTAGGGTTCCAAACAACTTGTGGATAGGTGAGATCAGAATTCTTGCATATATGATAAAAACTGAATAAAAATATTAAAAAATAAAACAAAAAGCAAGAAGACATGTATCAGCACCAATTTTTTTAGTTCAAACAAACATATGGATCCATAGTACTAATACACATTGGAAATGGGTAGGCAGTTTATTTGCAGTCTTTGCAACGTTTTAATAAAGTTATCCCACAAATGTGCACTCACTTATAGCTTCTTTGCCAAGTTACTATCCTAAAAAATATATGAACAATTGGTTTAACAACTATAGATATTAATTTGATTTTTTTGAAAGACACAACACTGAAATTTGGCATTAGACTTGGCTCTTACAGTTCTTGCAAACAAGTTTTTAATTGCACTGTGCTTTAATCTTCCATGACTGTGTTGTCTGGCTAGTGAGATGGTTCAATGTGTTAAGATGCTGGCCACTCAACAACGTAAAATTAATGGCCTGGAACAATTACAAAGGTGCAGAGAACAGACTCCACAAAAATCTCTGACCTCCACTTTCACACTGTGGCAAGTATACCCCACTTCCCACATCTTACACTTTAACAGAAACAACAAAAAAGTGTTTTCTATTTTCCAAAAACATTACAACTTCCAGGTCAAGAAAACCATAATGGTACCCTTATTTTACAATATTTACCACCTGGGTTAAAAAAAAAATAAAAAATTAGGGCAGCAGAGCCCTCCTTAACCTCTATCAGAATGTATCTCCAACAGTGGTCTTGAGCACCAGGCAGCAAGGAGAAACAGATTGGCAGTAAGCACCTAATCATCTTTCCAAATGTGCCTAGATGGCCTTGTACTGACAACTTGTTCTTCTGAACTCCAGTGGAGACATAGGAACCTAAAGACACTGTTAAATGACAGTAAGTATCAGCTCCACAGTAACTCTGGATAAGCACACAGGGAGTGGGGTATGTAATGTTCTGGTAGTAAGCACACACAAATGAAATTTCTGAGTACCCTAAGCTGTCACCATGTTTGTTATGTTTGAAAGCAAGCACAATAAAGTGAACAGTAAACAGCATAAACACTTAACAAAAGAAAAACTATTATGACCTTAGAAGTTAACATTCCATCAGAGCATAAAATTTTCTAGTTTATTTCTAATAACCAACACTTGATGCTTGACTCACAGATTTTATTTACATTTGTCTACAGTATCATTTCTTTATGAAATGAACTAGTACAGCTCAATTAAACCAAATCAAATCATAATCATCTGAACGGTTTGTAAACTCCTATTAGCTAAATTTATAGCCTAGTACAGCCCAAGTATTAAACACAGAAAGCACAAGAATAAACCAAGGCTAACATATTGG
>PVIH01024764.1:0-22077 GCA_004025045.1 Sigmodon hispidus | reverse complement strand
GTGTGTGTGTGTGTGTGTGTGTGTGTGTGTGTGTGAGAGAGAGAGAGAGAGAGAGAGAGAGAGTGTTGTTTTCAGGCTTACTTGGCAAATAAAACCTTGACAAAGAAAGTTGATTTTTGAGGCCCCAGAGATTTTTGTGAAGCCGAGTATGTTAGATGCCTCCACAGCATAGGATCTCTGTAATTATTTCATGACTTATCACTGATGACTGATGAAAAGGAAGCCAATGATGAGTAGCCCGTGGGGCAGAGGGAAGAAATGTGGTTGTTGCTCATGTGCTACATCTGACAAACCTTCCTCTTTGGGATTTGTGGAAATGTTTTCCCAAAGAAACAAGTTGCCTTGTGAGCAAAAGTCAGAAGAGAACAGAGTTCTGAAACGAAGCCTCCAATTCTATTTTATCAATGACCCTGATATTGCAGTGTTAAAACTCACTTTCTCTTAAACTAGCCAGAATGATATGATACTTTTGACAAAGCCCTGAGCAAAATGTTATGGGTTGTATGTAGAAAGAGATGACTTCTATTTGGCAGGTGTTTTTTAAAATTCTACCATCCAGAGTGTGAGTCACTCCGTTACAAATCTGAGGAAACTTGGTGACATTTCCAGTCGTCACTTTATTTTTCTTCCCTGTAGAATGAGGTCAGTTGTGTTTCCTTTATAATCCTCAAGACAGCAGCTCACAGATCCAGTACAAGGTTATAAATGTCGCTTTATTAAATTTCTAACAGAGAATCATCGCTACACTGGCCCATTTATACATTTTTATTTCTCCGTATTTTTCCCCCGGTGTGTGTTGTGCTAACTGAAGAGTCTTTTCAGCACATTACTCTTGGGTGTCTGCACCTAAAGTTTTCTCAAAGGCCCCAGATTTGGTCAAACAAAGCCCAATTGGCCTTGTGGATGCGGCACGCTTACGGAGCAGACATGTCGATATCTGCCCGCGTGTTTATTTGTAATTAAAGCCCAGACGTTCCAGAATGGCTTTCTCATTAATCTGGAAATGCAGCATCATTTCCTGGTGAGTGATGTTTGTCAGCCCGCTTTGTGCCGCCTCTGAGAGACAATTGTTGGAGCTGCATTGTGACCCACGAAGCTCTCCTGTAGGACTCTTGTCTGGGCTGCTCCAACTTCCCTTTCAGTAAATCTGTCAGAAGGGTCTGAGGGCCCGTATTTATGGAGAGCGCAGAGTGGTCAGTCTAAAAAGCTCCTTAGAGCAGTACTTTGAATTTTAAATTACGCACATAATTCAAAGGTAATGTAACTTGCCGTGTCGGACTTTAGTCCATTCCGTTAAATGGAGAAAAATGACTGACATGAAGAATGACTTATTGATTCTCGGTGGGAAAATGACTTCTGTAATATAGGAAGTATGGTAAAAGGAATAGCTTAATTATTTAGGGAGCACTTTTCAAAATATGCTTCTACAGCAACACAAATGTATATATAGAATTCATATGATTTTTTTAATTCTTTAGATGGGGAAGTTATGTGAATTGTTACGGTGTTTAGTTACTGAGTCAGATTTGATTTTTCCCAAATATCTTTAATGATTTTTTTAAAGATACAAAGAACACTGAGAGGCTTATAAACCACAGAGAAGATTCTGATCCACACAACTAGTTCTGTCGACTTTAAACTTATCCTTAGGTTGTGTTATGGGACCTGAAAGTTACCAAATATTCATCTCTTTCTCTCTGTGTTGATGATGATTTTCAACAATTGTTAAAAACTCATATTAACTCATCAGGGAAATATATGGGGAACTAATATAGCATATTTTTAATTTTGTTAAATTTAATATCTAGGGGCTGGAGAGATGGCTCAGTGGTTAAGAGCACCGTCTGCTCTTCCAAAGGACCCGGGTTCGATTCCCAGCACCCACATGGCAGCTAACGACTGTCTGTAGTTCCAGTTCCAGGCAAACACCAAGGCAAATAAATAAATAAAGTTTAAAAAAAATTTAATATCTAATTCAATATCTTCAGAAATAATAGATCAAATAGTTATTTGACCTTTACTCCTGGTCCCTTTTTTAATTTGTGTGTCCTTTGCTCAAGAACCAGGGTGCAGCGTTGTTTGACTGTATTTCGCAGTATTGGCCTGCTTTCAGATAAACAGCATATTTGTAGTTAATTGGCTGAACATGTTCCTTAATTATATTAGAACCTTAATGTGTTTGAACACTTGCCCACCAAGGGCCAGTCGCATGGACTGGGTTATGTTTCTCTCATTATCACAGAGATGGCTGCTGGCTGTCATTGAGCAATGGAATCAGGATAAGGAACCTGGGACTAGTATAGGGATTTCTTTTCACTTCTATTTGAGACTGACACCTGAGAGTTTTAGAAGCTGGCCATGCAAACTGCCTTCTGGTTGGATTCTGCAGGTTTCAAACCCTGGCCTAATGCTTCCTCTAATTTTCACAAAACATTGGCTTGGCTTTTCATCAAAGTTCTACAACTGTTTTTAACAACAACAAAGCAAAATTAGTACTCTCTCAAGGTGGAAGTGAGTTTCCAGGGACGGTCACCAAAGAAATGAGCAAGAAAATGAGCCAAGACATTTGATAGCCAGCAAATAATGTTCACGTCCCTCTGCTTTGTGTCCATTAAGCAATACCACCTAGGTTGTCAGAAGAAGCTCCAGGGACAGAGTATAAACTTATAGTCTCACCACAGTCCTGTCTATATTGATTAGCTAGGAGGAGGTACATTTTCCCTGATAGAAAAACCTAAATCAGGTTCTGGGAATTCCTTTATTTAAATTTTAATTTTGGGTATGACCTGTGAGATGAGGATGGTTTTTACTTTTTTTTTTTTTTTTTTTAAGCAGGGTGTCTGTCATAAAGCCCAGACTGGCCTTAGAAAACTCTGTAGCTGAAGAGGGTCTTGAATTCCTGACAGTCCTGTTTCTCTCTCCCTACTGCTGGGATTTTGAGTATACATTCCCATACCCAGTTTATGCAGTGCTGGGGAACAAACCTAAAACTTTATGTGTTCTAGGCAAGCACTTTACTAACTTTATACCTCAAGCCCTTATTTTTTTTTAATTTTTATTTTTCAGTGATTTGAAAAAAATCTCAAAGCAGAAAACTATTTCATGTCACATAATAACACATGAATTTCAAGGCTGACTGTCTGGAAGGAAAGTTTGCTTGGTGCTCAGTTCTGCTTGTCTGTGTCTGTGTTGTTTAGCTAGTTGCTTCAGAGTGCAGTAGCAGAATCCAGGAGTTTTGCTCAGGCATTGTGACTTTCCAGGCTGAAAATACTCTCTAATCTTCTATAGACAAAATTCATCACCTGCTGATATAACAGATGTCCTCAGTTTCTGTCCATCCACCATGCTGCAGATAACATGAGGATGGGGACTGTTCCTGCCTCTGTGCTTGGCCTGCAGAGGGGGATACTGATTGGCTGGATGATGAATGAATGAGTGAGTGAGTGAATGAATGAATGAATGTTGACACTAAGGTCATGGGAATGGAGACATCTGTCAGCTTTGTCCTAACAACTGAAGATAGTTGTCATGAAATTAGGAAAGCTGTTTGCAAACATGTTTGAATTGATTTTTATGGTCTTTTAATGAACTCAATAAAAATGGTAACAACACAGCAATTTTTAGAAAAATAACAGATCCAAGTAATTTTTTTTTTATCGCTATGCATGCAATCCCTGTTCCACCCACACACAGTATTTATGTAGTCCAAATAATTATCTTTTGGACCTGGAATGCTTTAAATTAGGATTTAGTTGAAAGATTATGTTTTATTTTATTTTTTTAAGAGAAAGAAAAAAGATTCTTTTTCCAAATGTATTTGCATGATGGAGTCCTTCTGGCTATTCTCAGAAAGACAGGAAATTCCATGCATTGTACACGTTCTGGCCTTGCCTGGAGGTGTTTAGAGTCCCTAGCATTGCCAGATTGATTAGGGGGTGAGAGGGTGTTTCTGAGTTGTAGAGCTAAATGTACATGCCATTAAAATATTCTATAAAGTCTTCAAGGATGGGTTAGAGAGGTGAGAATTCCAATTCAGAGGCTCATTGCCAGTGATCTAGGCCAAAGACATCCTTTTGGTTAGGAACCAGGAAGTTTCAGAGCCTGGTGGATAACCCCTTGGTTGGGTGGGCTGGGCCAGGACCTCCCTGATCGCCATCACCATCTTGCTCATCTTGATCCTATTCTGGCTATGTGGCTCCAGAAATGTATCCTCACCTCTGAGCCACCACCTAACACAGCTAGGTCATAGGGATCTCATGCCCACCTTCTAGCACTATTGCCGACAGTGGGGGAGGGAGACCTTGGGCTCTCTCCCAGCAAGATGTGCGGTACGGATTGGGGCAGTGAGGTCTTGCTCTCCTTGTCCTCTCTCCTGGCATCTTTTATAACTGAATTCAAGCATCATCTGTATGAAAGTCCAGAACAATGGCCGCAACCCACAGGCTGAGAACCACTGGCCTAGAGCAATGGTCCTCTCTCCTGTGCCTTTCCTCTCTGTTAGCTTGGCACTGCTTGTCTGGGTTTTATATGGCCCCTCTTTCCTTCATCCTGCTTTCTTCAGTTTGGTGGTTTTAAACTGCAGGGGCCTGATGTGTCTTCTAAGTAAGCTGGAGTGGGCAATTGGCTGTGTCCCATCCTCCTGGTGGAGCACTGCTAACCTTTGTTGCTGCACTCCAACCTGCTCACCTCAGTCCATATAGAGCCTCGTCTGAGCTGTACTCCTTCAGGACTTTCTGGTTCAGCCGATTTTCCATTGCTAATAACACCATACTGCAGACTGGATGAATGACAGAGAGAAAAAGGGCATATTTTGGCTCACGTTTCTAGTTCAGAATTGAGGGAACATTGTTAGGGTTTGGGAAGCACCCCCTCTCATTATACACCTACCATTATTCATCAGTAGGGACTCTACCCTGATGATGTCATTACCCCCGCCCAACTCCCTACTTCTGTGGATCACAGTTGAGTAAAATTTCCACCTTCTTATTATCTCATAATGGGAATTCAACCCCAACATTAGTTGAGGAGGGGACAGACCATAATCAAGTCCTAGCCCCTTCCTAGCATGTCATTCACAAGCTTCTTTAGGATCTAGTCCTTTACTTCCCATTTAGGTACGTCCCTCCGTTTTCCCTCGCCTTCCCTCTGCCACTGATTTCTTGGAGGACCAGCTTCATTTCTTCTTGTACTCAATGGAGCTGTAAGTACATGACTACACTGAGACCTGACCTCCTTCAATAAGTTACTGACTGCCTGTCCAGTGTAATCTTTGCTGGACCTGACTCAGCACCCCTAGCCATGCCCAGAGTAGAGGTAGAGACACAGAGGCACCAATACGTACATCTTTGTGGAAAGAACTTGCAGTTGGGGAACTAGAACACTTAAAAAGCCATGCTTCGTGGTTTGCCCCTGCTTGCATCCCACCTACCTTCTTCTTATGCTGGTGCTTGTGTGCATGTTGTATGTATAGGTATATGTGTATACTTTTATGTGTTTGGAGAGACATATGTGTGAACATGTGTATGGAGGCTGCAGGTCAACCTCAGGTATCTTCTTAAATTTTTGTCTGCTTTGTTGAGTGAGACAGAGTTCCTCACTAGAACCCGGGATTTGACCAGTTTAACAAGGGTGGCTGGTCATTGAGTCCCAAGGATCTATCTGCTCCCACCTTCCCATTGCTGGGATAGCAACAGTGAGTCACCATGCCCAACCTTTCTGATGTGAGTTATAGAGATCAAATGCAGGTCCTGATGCTTGCACAAACAACAAACACTTTACACTGAGCCGTCCCTGGAGTCCCCACTTCTCTTTTTCTAATTGGACTGGTTCCTGCTTGTTCTCTAGCGCTTGGATTTATTGTGTGTATGACTCTTTCCCACTACCAATGTAAGAATATAAGTTCCTTGGTCATCTCTAGTCTTCTTAATGCAGAACTCTATTTTATACTGAACCCAGTGAATTCTAGTGATTTCTTAGTGCATGTGTGTGTCACTAGATGGTGAACCCCATGAAATGATAGTGAAAAACAGCCCTCTAGAACACATAATAATACTAGAAGAGTAACAATATTGTGCTGTAAGAGGGCTATGTGATGCAGCATTAAGTTTCCAAGATGGAGGCCAGAGTAAAGCAGACAGGGAGGAGAGAAGAAAATGAAGGAGGAGAGAGACGGGAGAACTCAGTGTTTTGTTATTACATGAATGAGTCATGAAATGGGCATACACACAAAACAGGAGTGGATGAAAGTATGAATGAAGTGCCAAAGTCTGGCCTGAAGGAGATGTGTAGTCTTCTACTGAGAACCCACACAGGAGGGCTTAGCAGTTGTGTTTGTCTGTCATCAATGATGCCTATATTGGCTGAACTTGTAGAGTTGAAAGCTTTGCAGTTCATATATGGTAGAGCAGAAAGCATGGCAATGCTTAATCTGAGCAGATGTGCACAAAGCCATGGTTTCTCTATTTTCTGCATTGGGAGGAAGGGGATCAGTGACTTTAGAAGCAGGAAAAGGAACCTGAGGCAGTTCCTTAGGGTCTCAGGGGAGAGAGCACTGTTATCCTCAAAGCCAATGTCTTTGTGTGATACGTTTTCTCAGAGAGAGCATAACCATCACTATGGTAGGATCTTATTTTCTGAGTATGAAGAACATCAGACTTACCTTACTGAAATGTTTTTGCTCTCATTGCCTTTGAGCTGGCTCTCTGGACTGAGAAAACCAAAAGTAAATTTCTCTCATTGGGATAATTTGTTGTAAATGTGAGTCTGTATCCCATTTGGAAAACACGTAGAGCCTTCACTCTGAACTTATATTCTCAGCCTGTTTTGTTTGATAGTTCCTCTATAAATTGGATATACCTGCCCCAGATGTTGGTTTTGTGGTAATAATGCTTTTTTATATTAAAGACAATTCTGAAATGAAAATGTAACTTAGTCTTTCTTATTGTAATCTCCCCTTTGCCTTTCTGCATGGATCATTTGTTTGTGAACTGGTTATTTCTGGAAGGGCTCAAAGGTAATTTCATGGTTTATAGCATTTATATTGGCGCCTTTAATGAGCAAAACATATTGTTTTCTAATACATGAACCACAGAGTTCATATATGTGTGTGTGTATATATGTATATACATAATTTTCATTTCCTAATATTGCATGTATATCAAGTTCAAAACATTGAAAACAATAGTGTAAAGACATTATGCTTCCATACACTGGGGAAATATGAAAGTTGTATAATGCAAAAATAAAATAAAATAAAATAAAAATCAACATTTGCAGGCTTATGAGATGGTTTTATTTTTAATGAATCCAAATGATAGCGGGAGCTGCTGTTGTGTTTGCGCTTCATGCAGCAATTCATATCTACAAACACAGTAACATATGGCTTTGTTATTATTGAGTTTAGGGATTTATGTACCTAAAGGAGTCTTGAGAGCTCCGAGTCTCACTCAGGCTGCCATACGCAGCAACTCAACACGGTGAGCCAGAGTGGGGAGTTTCTCACTCTCAGATAATTAAGATCCGACCAATACCCTTTTCTATGGGTCATGTTTATGAAACTTCACAACATTTTTACATATCAGTTAATGATCCTCTTTTCATATTATGTTGGCATAAGGTTGAATTAGTAAAAAAAAAAAAAATTGGTTCAATAAAGATAAATTCTTGATTGGGCAAAAAGCACCAGCTTCCATTTTCAGTCCTGCAGTGAGATGGCCTCCAGCCCTTGGGGTCATTTGATGTCTTGAGGATTCATTGACACCAACATCCTCCCAATCACAAGATGTCTTCTCCCCCCAGGTCCTGGCTGTGTCTGTTTTAGAGCTCCTGCATGGAGCGTGCAGCTGTGTAAACCCAGAAATGGTTTTTGCCCAGCTTTGATCTTCACATGGATCAACAGTGGCCCTCGATCCTTGAACCCTGTTTCATGGCCCCATATTTCTTGGATTTTTCCATTTTCTGCTAATTACAGCTTTGCACAGGGAGTCTGCCAACAGCAGCCCCCATGACTTTGAGTAGATAATTTGGAAAAAATGTTGTAAGCCTGTCAGTTTAGAACCATATTAAGGAGTGATTTCCATTCAATGCCACAAAAATATGTCTTTTTAGTTTCCTTTTAAGAGACAGTATTACAATTTCAAGTAGATTGCCAGAGTTTTATACACTGCCTGCATGGGGTTTCTTCTGGTTTTGTTTTTCATCACTGCAATGTAACTTTCTCTTAGATTCTAAGATGCTCAATTCTTCTAACAGCTGTATCTGGTTCTAGCAGGGCGTCTGTAGAGACCTGTACAGCAAAACTGCAAAAATCATGATGCTTATTCTTACAGCCTAGTAGAAAGCTAAAGCCAATGGTTTGAAAGGCCCAGGGGTTATACAAAGAAGCCTAAAGAGTTCCAGGGAAGGTGGCGTCTTTCCATATGTGCTGATCATGAGTGGCTTATAGAGCTGCCAGTAATGCCTCTAGGACCTGGAGTTACATATGAGAAGTGTTTTGCCAGAAGAGATGATATGGAAGACTACATTCCTTAGTGTAGATGGGACCTCAGAAGTACAAGCCCAGGCAGACTGGGTTTGTTTTCTGCTTCTGCCTCTGGCTATTTGTGAAATCTGGACAGGTCTGTCCATCCCTAGGAGCCTGGGCTCAATCACCTAGAAAATGGAATTAATACTAGTTTTTGCCTCTGAGCCTATAAGGATCAAGTGAGAAAACACATGTAAAGTGCTGAACACTGTCCCTGCGACAGACAAGTAAGTGGTCAGAAAATATAGCTTCTAGTTTTGCTTTTCTTGCTTTTTTCTTATTATGCTTTTCTCTCTCTCTCTCTCTCTCTCTTTTTTTTTTTTTTTTTTTTTGCTCTTGAGGTGTGTGTGAGTGTGTGTGTGTGTGTGTGTGTGAGTGTGTGCGTACTTGTGTGGACGAGGTGGGTGCATCTGTACTTGTTCATGGGCATGGATTCTTCAGCTTCAGTCTCCACCTTAGTTTTTGAGAAAGCATCTCCATCACAGAGCCTGGATCTCATAATCCCTCCTTTCTCTAACTCCACCCTCAAGACTGGGGTTACAAGCCTTTTTCCTCTGAATCATCTCCCAGTCCCCTCTCTTCCTTTCCTTTTATTAGTATTACTCTATAAAAGATAGTTTATAAACTGAGTTTTCTCCAGTGTTCTGGTTCAACAGGAACCTAAGTGCATGTGAGAGGCGTCTCTAAGATTTGTCCACATCTGGGAAAGTGGCCTCTCTTACCTGTGTCAGAAGAGCCCAGCCTCTAGAGTGACTCTCAGGAAGGTCCTTGGCTGGGACACACTGGCCATGGGGTTGAGTCTGTAAGTTACTTAGTGTTCCTCCAAAGCCTGTGCCATATAGTATGTTTCTTTCTAGAAGAAAGACACTTTAGTATGTTATAATTCCCAGGAGTAAGCTCTTTCCCAGGACATGACTATATGTGATCCTCAAAATCTGTAGTTCACAAGTGTTCTGTACCGATTGGGTTTAGGGACCCCTGTTTATCTAGATTTATCAATAAAGCAGCCAAGAAGAAAAAGTCGTTGGACGCTAAAATACCACTGACACATTAAGACAGTTTATGCCATCACCCAAGTTTCATCAGTATCTCCTATTTTTTTTAGACAGGCCATCAAGTTGGAAATGTAGGTTCTTAGACAAAGATTTGGGTCAGGTTGTCTCACTGCTGTGCCTTGAGATAGGGCAGCAAGCATCTGTCTCACCATTGTGTTAAAGCCTGGAAATTTGGGCCTTCCAAAAGCCCCTATCAGGGAAATGTCTAACAATGTAGATTTCAATAGTGTTTATAGAAGAATTACTTAAAATGCAACCAAGGAGAAATTGCCAGCAGATTTACTATTCTTTCATAATAATATTTCTTTTTTAATGGTTTATTTATTTTATAGATAGGAACATTTTGTTTGCATATATATGCATACACACACACACACACACACACACACACACACACACACACACACACACTACTTGCATGTCCAGTGCCTGTGGAGGTCAGAAAAGACTATTGGATCCACTGGAACTGGGATTACAGATAGTTGTGAGTTTTCATGTGGGTGCTGGGAATCGAACTTGAGTCCTCTGGAAGCGCAACAGCTGCTCTTAAATTCTGGACCATCTCTCTAGTCCTTCTCACAGTGATCTTAAAGTATGATCAGCTTTCTTTTCTCTTTTAAAGGTAGATTTATTGTCTTCTGCAGAGTATCTACATTTAGATATAATTTTCCAGACAGTAGCGCCCCCCCCCCCCCGTTCTCTTCCCCCTTTCCTTCTGACATCTCTAAGTAGTTCGTCATACGGTGGCATTACTAATGGCCTGACTTTTTCAGGAGATGATTCATTACTTTATAATTTCAATTCAGTACCCAGTTTCAGCTATGCGATAAATTTAAATCCTTTACTATCAAGATAACATTTTTTCCTCCCGTCACAGAAATATAACGATTGAAAACCATCCTTGGAAGCCGGCTCTTTGGAGATGGTGCTTATGGATTTGTCTTTCAAACAAGCATGCACCTTGTCCATTATCACCACCAATCCCATAAACTCTCTTATCATTGTACACAGGCAGATAACACAGATACACTACTTCATGGTATTCATTTGCAGAGCTGTCCAAGAATTTAAGTACTCCCTTCTGGTAAACCATTGGACATGTCCATTGTTTTGTAGTTACAAACAATGTCACTATGGGTAGTCTTCTTCATATTTCAGGCCAACCATGTATCATCACTAGTTGAAGGGTCATTGGGTATGGGGTCAACAGATCAGTTCCTTGAAATTGGGATTCAAGGACTTTGATAAATATCTCCAAGTCTCTTTCTACCGAGGTGGAACCAGCATGCATGCCCACTAACACTGGAAAAAACACTGTTTTCTTAACTTCCATTTTCCTTGCTTTTTCTCTGCCCTCCCCTCTTGTTCTTACCTTTTCCTTTTCTTGTCAGTGTAAACATACAGATAACAGCATAGGGTAGTGAGACCCAGCTACTTGTCCCACCCACTTGGGAATCTGAATTTCCGTCTCTTGCCTTAAGGATTCTTAGGTCCACTTGACTACTATGCTGATCTCTGTTAGGACAGGGTTTGAAGTTTGTTTCTAACCATCTGCCCATTCTTTGGTCATTTGCTTCCCTCATCTGTGGAAGTAAGTTATCCTATGCCAAGTAGGACCCTCCAGCTATGATGCTGAGTCTGGTCGATCAGGGAGACACTGCTAATAGCAAATGAGAAGTGATCTGGCATCCTCTAGCTCGCTTTCATAACAACTAGTAGGAAGAAAGCCACCAGCCTCCAGGTAAGTTTTGGGAGCATTTGGAAGCGAAACAAAAATGCAAGAAAAATCTCCGGACAATGTCGGAAAAGATGCTGATCTCCTCACAGCCTGTATCCAGTATGATGTAGGGGTATTTCAGAATTCTCACTAAGTTCTAAAAATAAAAACCATAATTATAATGACAAATAAATCCTAGTTCCCTTAACAAATTCAAAGTCACCAGCTCATTCACATTCCACTGTCTGCACAGTGTTCATGAATCTTGAATTTAGGACCTATTGTACCTTTTTTTTTTTTTTATCTTTTTTGTCTTTTCTTTCTAATTTTTTTTTAAAGGATGGCAAGCCCAATCTTGTTTTCAGTAATGATCCAAGGACAGAATGGCACCCACCCACCACTTGGGTGTCCGTGAAGCACTGTGGGTTCTGTACAGCCCACATTAAACAATCCATGCTTGAGAGTTGATGGTTCAAGTTAGTTTGAAATGAGAAATTGCCAGTGACCTAAAACCCATCATAATTAACCTTGTGGCACAACATTGCCGTAACCAGTAGCCAACTCTCATTTTTTTAATTTTCTTTTTTCTTTGGTTGGAAGAAAGGCTCATTGATAGAAGTTGGCTCAAGCCTTTTTGTTTAAGTTAAGTGGTCAGACCACCAAGAAGAATTGCTTTCCGTTGATTGGGAACAGGTCCCAGTGCAGATGTCCCTCACATGGGCCCTCCACTGTGGCTTACACACCCACAACTGGTTTGAGCTGTGTTTATATATAGACTGTATAAAGCATCTATGTGTTACCATTTAACTATTCAAAAGTAATTATCTTCTAGTAATTCATATTTGTGTTGCTTAAGTGCATTTATAATTAATAAAAAGTTTATTTTTCCTTTTGTCTTCCAAAAATAGGGTAAGTGACAAAAAAGAAAACTTGAGACAAGAAAGATTTGGGGATGTGTGTTGTGGGATAATACCCATGCTGTCCTGGGTTATTTTATAGTAGATGTTGGCATGGTGAGGCTGGTTCATTCCAAAAGTGGTTTTATAGGTTGTTATGTTGGTTGGTTGAGGTTCTCAAGAAGATTTGCTTTCCCATGTGGCAGTAACTATTTCAGAATTCTGTCTGTGGCATCCACAGAGGTCCCCTAAGTTGCAAGAGAGTTTCAATTTGGCACCCTTCCTAAAGACAGCTCCCTCTATGGCCTTAACTATTTGCTCTGTTTGTTATGCTATTCCAGTATGTTGGGTTTGCTTCAGTTTGTGGCCAGAAGGGGACATTCTTAGTCCAGATCAAAGCATTGAGAAATTGTCTTTCCACAGTTCCCAGTAATCCCTGTTTCTTCCCACATGCCACAGTAAGCCTCACTCCTGCCCATAATTCCCACCACAGTCCTACCCACAGTTCCTGCCACACTCCTTCCCACAATTCTGATCTTACTTCTTCCCACAGGTCTCCGAGAACCTCACCTCTTCCCACAATCTTGCATGTCTCCTCTTTCCCACAATTCTCAGGGAGCCCCACTTGTGTGGTATGTTTGTGAGTAACCCATGTTCTTCATTGTGAGCTTCCAGCTTTTATCTTACTTATTTCTTACCACTTGGAGCATTTTTCAGCATTCCCTGTGACAGCTTCATATCTTTGTCAGACAATAGAATTAGTCAGTAACTGACTTTTAGATGCTGCACCCTATCCCCTCCATCCCTCAGTTGGTATTTGTATGTGAACACTACTGGACAAAGTTCAGCTTGTCAGAAGTCTTATCAGAGTGTGTTATTAAAGACATTTTGCATATGAAGCAAGGAAGAAACATTGTTTATCTGCTGCCCCTTTATTGGCTTAATGCCTGTTTTTCAATGAATACTTGTAGAGCAAATGCAGAGTAATCAAATAGGGGAGTCATGGCTCCTGTAGCCAGGTTCTAATGGTAGGAACTCAGGAGTGTCACCTTCAAAAGAGACTTTGCAGCTGTGGTCATGTTAGGGACAGGAGGCTAGGGAGATGGTCCAGACAATCAGTGTGGTCTCTAAGTGCTGCTAAAACTTTCATGTTAGTGGGAAGCATAGTGGAGTGTGCCTGCTGAAGAGAAAAAAGGCCTTGTGTTGGCAGACGCACCAGCAGGAGTATTAATGCAGCTTTGAATCAAGGTGTTGGTACCTTCCAGAAGCTGCAAGAGGCAAAGAATGCATTTCCTTCTAGAGCAGCAGGGAAGGATCACCTCTATTGCCATGTTGATTTTAGTCCAGTAATAGTAATTTTGTACTTTTGATTTCCAGAACCAAGAGGGAATAAATTTGTGTTGTTTTAGGCTCTGTAAGTCTAGCTGTTATAGCAGTCATTAGAAACTAATAAAAATCTAATAGTAAGACTGAAGAGGCCTATGCTTAGATGTTGCCTATATTCCTTTTCATGGAAATTTTTACTGATTGTTTCCTTTCTTGCTTTCTTTTTAACTGAAATAGTTACATGAATGCCTATATTGTTGGGGAGAAGAGAAGGAGAATAATAATAATAATAACAACAACAACAACTTGCTATCAGCCAAATTTTGATGCTGATCCTATAGTTGCACCATGAAGCTTTAGGACCAAGACCTGGTCCTCCATGTGACATCCTGGTTTACAGAGCTGATAGAAGAAAGTTATGTGTTGTTGACACCAGCAAATACTTAACTCTGACTCTCCCTTGTTCAATCAGGTCTTGATTCTTCTCTTATTACAAAAGCTTTGAAAATAGGCAGCACAGAAAATAGGTTTTGAGCAAAGGCTCTGAGATACCATGACTGCTGTAGTACAGGGCCTTAGCTTGTGACTGCTATACCTCTAGGTAGTTTTCCTAATCAGGTAAGATGGGTAAGAGAGAGACAGGAATTTCTCTAGCATTGTCAAAGCCAGAATTTTATCACATGGCCTCCTATAGCTGCAAGGGAGTCTGGAAAAACTGTTACTTTTACTAGGTTTGTAGTTACTTAGAATTACCCTGGGGGGAATTGTTAATAAAGAAGATAATGATAAAAGGTGTTTTCCCAGCAGTGTTTGTTGAAGGTCACTAATTTTAACTATGAAGTTAGTAGATGCCTCTAGTTGTAGTTTTGGCTCTAGTACTTGGAACATGGTAGCTGTTTAACCATTCTTAGTCTGAGTTTTGTCCCCTGTTAAATGACAGTAACCACTGGATCAAAGTCTAGATTATCGAAAGAATTAAATTATGTCATACTCATACTTAGAACAAAGCCTGGCCTACAGTTGGTTGGTGTTCCATTAATCCTTTTTTGTGACTACCAGCTTCACTTCAGCCTCTTTGCATATACTTCCTCTGTCTTTCCTCTGTCACCATCATCACCATTATCCATAAAGATGCTAAACTCATGTGATTTTCTGCAAAACATGTCTAAAACTATTATAGTAATATCTGTAAGAACATTCACTTAGTGGTTTCCCTTTGCCTGTTCATTGAAGTTCGACCTCCACAGTTCATGATTTTTCCTGAGAGCTTTCTTTCCACACCTCATCTCTCAGTGCCTGACACATACTGAGTGTGTGTTCACACATATTCACATGCATGCTATTTGTTGATGGGATGAATTAATATTTTGCAGAAAAACAACTGCATGCTGACTGTATTTCTTTTAGAACCAATGTGTTTTATCCCTTGAACAGGGCCGGTTTAAAGAACTTCTTAATGGAGCTGTTAGGTGGACCCAGATGTTCACTAATACTAGTCATTGTTATGATACTGCACTAATAATACTGGTATAATGCTAGATTGCATCTCCTAGTTCCAGCCCAGAATGTGCAGGCTGAATGCCTCGTGCATGCTGGCTCAGTGAAAATGACAAACATTGTCATATCACGTGATATCGCTCAGGGGTTAAGGATTTACACATTCACACATTGTTCTTGGGCTTTGCCTTCCACTAGTAGGGGTGCACAGGCTCATAGAGCAGTTTTCTTAAGCTGAGTATATAATATGCATATAATACATACTTGTAATTTCACCATGAGAGAGAGTGAGGCAGAAGAATCAAGAGTTCAAGGTCATCCTTTGTTATATAGTGAATTGTGAACCAGCCTGGGCTATAGGACACTTTATCTTCTTAAACAAAATAAAAACAACCAAAGGAAAAATCTCCTCACCATTTTGTGTCCCTAAACATTCCCATCCCTGTTAAAAGATTTAGCCTCTAAGAGAACCCTGCTGAGTTTCCAGAGAGCAGTGAACCACATGGAGGGATGCCAGCGCCTTTGCTGATACTGTGACAACAGCCAAGCTTAGCATTGGAGTGGACAGTCTGGAAACCATGGCTAAGTGGACACTGAGTGGATTCACAAGCCAGTCCTCTGTGTGGTCTCAAGCAAGCAAGTTGTCAGAGACAGTGTAGTGAGGCTTTGAAAGTCTGATGTAATTTATGAACTGCCACTAAGCTTCCAGGAGACATGGGGAACAGATAGGTGACTTGTGACAAGTAGCAGAAACTCTGAGCATTTAGGGAAGAGGGGAGGGTGCAGTTTGCACAGTCGATGGGCACATGGTGTGTGCTGGTGACAAGATATGCTTGGGCTAGCTGCTTTGGAATTGACTGAGTTTTCTTCTCTGTACATTTTGTGCTAATGTATTTTCCCCTTCTAACGCAAGGCCAATGTGTGTAAGCACATTCCTCTCTTAATGTGCTAACAGTCAGTGCTTTGGAAGCTTAGAATAGGGAGCTGGTAGCTACCAGGATGACAGAAGGCTCTCACTTCCTTCCCCCTAAGAGAACTGAGTAGACCCTAGAACTCCCTTGCAGTCCTGGAGTTTTTAGCTCTTTCCTTTACTAGAGGCTAACTCTTTTGTGGCCAGTAATACCGAAAACATCAGCAGGAAAAGTGAGCTGTGCACAGGTGTGTGGAGAGACTCAGATGAAGGACGCAGAGAATACTTATTTCTAGTGCTTATGTCTTCAGGAGGCCCAGGAGTGGGAAAAGGATCCAGATGGATTCCAAAGGCATTGTTTAGTTGGTAAAGTGTTTGCCATGCAATATGACACTTGAGGTTGATGTCCAGAATCTATATATTTTTTAAAAAAACAGATCATGGTGGGGCATGCTTGTAATCTGAGCAATAGGAAGGAAGAGACAGGTGGGTCCTTGGGGCTTGCTGGTCAAATTCAAGGCCGGTAAGGACCTAATAGAAAGAGAGAGACAGAGAGAGAGAGACAGAGAGAGAGAGAGAGAGAGAGAGAGAGACAGACAGAGAGAGAGACAGACAGAGAGAGAGAGAGAGAAAGAAAAATGAGAAAGGAAAGGAAAGAAAAAATAGTTGACAAGCTCCTCAAAATGAAGACATCTGAGTTTGTGTCCTGGCTCCCACATGCACACCTGTACACATGTATCTGCTTTGCTGTCACCACATGTCTTCCCACACCTACCCCTACACAAATAAAAATACAAAAGGCCAGGCCAGAGAGCCAGTGGAGGAGTAGATTCAGGTTATACTGCCTTGATCTCTCTCTCTCTCTTTTTTTCCTTTCAGAATTCCATACATGGATACAGTGTGCTTTCCTCATATCCACTCTTTCCTCTCCCCCTGCATCTTCTCATGGCTACACTATATAGCTCTCAAATCCCTGGCCACATCATCCATCTATCCACCCACTCACCTGCCTATCTCCTGCTGAGTCTATGTAGTGTTGCCTGCATGTACAATGGCTGAAGGCTGATTACTGTAACAAGAACAACCTACGAGGAGCTTATCCCAGAAGAAAACTGACCCTCCCTCCCTGCACAGCCATCTACTGCCCATAGCTCTTCAGCTAGAGGTAGGACCTTGTGAGCCCTTCCCTAATTCTATTGGAATATTGGCTGGTGTGACCTTGAGTGAGAGTTGATGGGTGCAGCTTCCCCATTATGTCCAAAAGACACCATTGCAGTCATCTTCTGGGCCCTTAGAGTTTTCCTGTGTAGGTCATATCAGGCTCAGTCAGACCAAATGTTTCTTCCTAATTTCACAGCCTCCTTGCAGTTGCTATTTGCATAGCAATACCCTGCTTAAGGGAGCACATCTGTATCCACTTGACCAGTCTCCTGGCATTGCATTGTTAGCCGTTTTTCTGTTTCATTTTTGTTTTGCTTTGATTTTATGTAGAGTTGGTACTATACAGTACAGTCCTCACAACATTTTGTTGTTGTCGTTTATTTTAAATCTGTGAAGGGCTAACTAACCATCTGTGGATGGAATAGTTGTTTGTAAGGTCAAGCTCTGCAGATCTGTGCTGTAAAATTCCCTTTTAGGAGGCTCATGCCTGGACATGGCTCAGTGGGTAGGAACTTGCTGTGCAAGAATGTGGAATCGGATCTGTATCAGGCATCAGTGCAGCCTTGTAAGGTGGGCACTGGAGGGTGGCACTGGGTGGGTCCCTGGAGCTCACTGGTCTTCCAGTCCTGCTGAGACAGAGGGTTCAGGGAGAGACTAAGAGTAAAGGGAGGGCAGGCAGGGTGTTGCATGCCTTTAAGGGAGGGCAGGCAGGGTGTTACATGCCTTTAAGGGAGGGTAGGCAGGGTGTTGCATGCCTTTAAGGGAGGGCAGGCAGGGTGTTGCATGCCTTTAAGGGAGGGTAGGCAGGGTGTTGCATGCCTTTAAGGGAGGGTAGGCAGGGTGTTGCATGCCTTTAAGGGAGGGTAGGCAGGGTGTTGCATGCCTTTAAGGGAGGGCAGCCAGGGTGTTACATGCCTTTAAGGGAGGGTAGGCAGGGTGTTACATGCCTTTAAGGGAGGGTAGGCAGGGTGTTGCATGCCTTTAAGGGAGGGCAGCCAGGGTGTTACATGCCTTTAGTCCCAGCATTTAGGAGGCAAAAGCAAGTAAATCTTTGAGTCTGAGGCCAGCTTGGTGTTCCATACACTGGACAGCCAGGGCTACATAGAAAGACCCTGACTCAAAAATAAAAATAATTCATAGATAAATACATAAATGAAAGTATGGGGTAAGGAATTGAAGAAGACGCCAATCTAAACTTCAGACCTCAATGTCAATATGCACACAGGTGCTCACATATCTGCATGTGTGCACGTGAGCGCACACATATACGTTAGGAATGGGCTAAACAACTGGAGAAACCTTAGTGCTGATGGTGCTTTGTATAAATATGCCTGCATATCCATTTACACCCCCCACACACACACACACCACACAGGCAGACACATATACAGTCTGCTTTGAATCAAAGAAAGCATTTTCCCCTGAGAGTAATATTTCCTCCTAGGGGACATTTGCTAACGACTGGAAACATTCTTATATGCCCCAGTGTGTTGGAGAGGGACAGCCAGTAGCTCCTTCCATGTACAGCTTGGTGCTCAAAATTGTGCTGGGCTTCAGAAACTCTGAGCTAAATAAGGGCAGGAGTACAGTAGTGGCAGAGAAGAGTTCCCTTCACACTGTGTGCATATTTGTGTGTTTTTGTGTGTGTGTGTGTGTGTGTGTGTGTGTGTGTGTGTGTGTGTGTGTGTGTGGTCATATGCAAGGTTGGAAAAATGCAGTATATGTTCTGCTACGAAGATGCCCAATCTTAGTTCTGGAAGCCTGCCTCCTGCCTTTTGACTCCCTGTCTGGAAAGTTCACCACCCAGCAGGCTTGTCTCTCTATCAGCCCCACTCTGCAGTGTCCCATGTTGATCTATTAAAGCACTGCCACCCCCTCTGTGTTTATGAGATGCTGGACCAAGAAGAAATGAGATTGGATGGTGAGACAATTACCATTCATTTCATTCCCCATAAGCATCTTCTGCTTCTTTTTGGGAAGCCCACACCAATCCTCCTGTGAATTAGTGTGGTATATTCTTTCTACAGCCTCAGTATAAAAAGCAAAGTGGTGGTGACTTTTTCCTTATGGCTGTTGAAAAGGTTACAGTGTTTGGACCATTGCCTGTTTCTACCCTGCAGCACAAAAGATCCAGGAGTAGAAATTGGTTCTAACAATATCCCTTAAGAAAACACCAAGGGACGTACGTGAGTCCTTTTCCTTTTGAGTTAAAGGCCTTGCATCCCTCACACTTGGATTGGACAAGGTCCTGCACTTGATCCTGGCTTCCTGTTGGGGAGCCACAATTGAGCACCCTGGCAATCCAGAAGCAATCTAAGTAAAGTGAAAGCTATCCTGGGTGCACATAGGCATGTTCTTGTGTAATTTGGATTTCTAGAAAACTTTCAGTTTTTATATGAATGGGGGTGCAGGGCAGAGGACAGAGGTCTTGAATTCTGTTTTCTGTTAGTGTCAGCTGTGTTTCCTATTGCTGTGATGAAAGGCTTGACCAAAACATCCAAGGAGAGGTAGGATTTACTTTGGTTCACAGTTCCAAGGGATGCTGTCCAACATGTTTGATGAAGGCATGGGAGGTTGAGACAGCTAGTCACATGTCATCCTCAGTTAGGAAGCAAAGAATGATGAATTCTTGGGTTCAGCACACTTTCTTCATTTTATGAAGTTTGACATCCCAGCCCAAGACATATGCTGCTTAAATTTAACCCATTCTAGAAAGTTCCTCATAGACACACCAAGAGGTATGTTTCCAGGGTTTTTCTTAATTCAGTCATGTTAATTATCAAGATTAACCTTCATTTCATTGGGAACTGGAAAGCTGGATCAGTGGTTAGGAGCGCTTGCTGCTCTTCCAGATGATCTGATTTGAGTTCTGGAACCCACATGATAGCCCCCAACTGTAAGTTCTCCCACATCTTGTACCTTTTTCTGGTTTCTGCAGATATATACATTTGTGCATACATACATACACTTATGTAAATATTTTTTAAAAGATAACACAAGTATCAGATAAATTGCACACCACAAGGTTTGCTGGTTGCAAGCAACAGCCAGGACTCTGGGTAATCCAAGGAAAAAGGCAACAGAGTGCAGTATCAGATGTCTGCTTGGTTGCATATCAAAAATTGCAAACCCACTAAAGCTTATCTTCTAGAGAGAAAATTCTGGCTTTGGTACACCAACTAACCAGTGTACTTCCAGCCCTGCCATTTGTAGGCATTGTCTTTCCTCCTGGTGTGTGAAGTCCTGTGGCCACACCCCCACAGGCTCATGGATGGTTAAATGCTGCCATGGGTGACTCAGCCCAATCCTCTTTCCTTTGCCACTCACATGATTCAACTCAAGTACAGATTGTGAGCATCTGGCCCAGGTCTGTTCTTCTGAGCTGAAAAGCCTAGATCATTTGAATGAGCAAGAGTTGCTTTGTGTAAGTATCCATAAAAACACTTCAAAGTCAAAGTCTAGCAAAGTCTGGCATTACACACCTGAACTCCTAGTACTTGGGAGGCAGAGGCAAGGGGATCATGAGTTTGAGGCCTGCCTGGGTTACAAATGGGACTCAGTCTTAAATAACTAAAATTTAAAAACAAGTTAAAGATTAAATGGGGCTTCTAAAAAGGGAGGAAATGAAAAGGTCACTAGCTCTTCCCTGGCCACACTCCATGTTTGCTTTTGACAGTGGACCCCAAAGCAGACTGATCTGGACTCCTAATCCTCACCCTTTTCCATTCAATTATCCTTTAAGAGATGGGGGAGGCTGCTTGGGAAGTCCCTTGGAGAGATCTTGGGAACTGCTTCTCTACACAGCAGCACTCAACAGATGACCTAGGGTCTTTCTGTGTGTGTGATGTTGTGCCCTCCGTCTTCCTCCTTCCTGTGTGTGCGTGGAAAGGTGGTTATTTTTACGAAGGTGGACTCTCCTACTTCCTGATAATTTTTTTTTCTGAACTAAATTTGAGTCTACTCTTTCTCCATCACTTATATACCTCATATACAGTAGGATATGAAATCCAGGAAGCTGGCATTGTGCCACAGGAGCCCATCAGTTCATAGTGAGTCCTGCAATACTCCTCTCCCAGGATATGGTACCTGTAATGTGCTGCTCTGTGTACAGTGGGGATGAAGTTTGTGAATGAAGTTAAAGTCACTGATCAGTGATGTTAAAATAGAGACAGGACCTATATCTGTACTATTCCAGTTTAACTTGATGGCTATTAGTATCACATTGACAAAATCTAGGCCTACCCATTGGCATGCCTATGGTGGATTATCTTGTATTTATTTGATATAGGAATTTCTGTCTTAATTGCAGGCAGGAGCATTCTCAGGGTAAGGGACCCTGGTCTGAATAAAATAGACAAAGCAAGCTGAGATCTGGTAGATATTCATAGCTCTTGGCTTTTGGATTATGGGTATGTTGTGATTAGTTCCTTCAAGCTCTGGCTACTGTAGCCTCTCTGCCATGAGCCAAAATAAACTATTTCTCTCATCAATTTTTTTTTTGGTTTGGATATTTTATCACAGCAACAGAAAAAAACAAAACACAAAAAACTAAGATGTCAACCTAAGGTCCCTAGAAGCAGAGGAGGAGTCGGAGAAGGGAGACATGGCAGCGTTGTGAGAAAGACTGTGCTCTGTGAGTGTGGCTTTGAAGGTAGAGAGGAGGAGTCCAGACCCAATGAACATGGGTAGCCATTAAGACATGGGGAAGACAGAGATATGGACTCTCCTGCCAGAGCCATCAGGTAGGAAGAATCCTCGTAAAGTAGGTTTTGCTCTTGGCTCCATGAGATCTAAGTTAGATCTGAGATACATGGAGCTATAAGATAATAGATTTATGTTGTTACCACCCATATATTTTATGGCACAGTGAACTAATATATGCTGCATACAATGTTGACCCATATGTGGGTTTCCGTCATCACAACTAATTACAACAGAAATTGTTTCCATCACAGATATCCTCCTGTGGTGTCCTGTTTGGTTACTTCAGTAGC
>PVIH01024763.1:0-22078 GCA_004025045.1 Sigmodon hispidus | reverse complement strand
TTTTTTTTTTTTTTTTTTTTTTTTTTTTTTTTTTTTTTTTTTTTTTTTTTTTTTTTTTTTTTTTTTTTTTTTTTTTTTTTTTTTTTTTTTTTTTTTTTTTTTTTTTTTTTTTTTTTTTTTTTTTTTTTTTTTTTTTTTTTTTTTTTTTTTTTTTTTTTTTTTTTTTTTTTTTTTTTTTTTTTTTTTTTTTTTGGCTTGTGAATGACTATTTCAACATTATCTGCTTTAAAAACCATCCTTCCATTGAATTGCTTTTGCAACTTTTGATAAAAATCACATGGCTGTAATTGTAAGGGTCCATTTCTGGATTTTTCTATTCTTTTGCTCTTTGGATCTGTCCTTCTCACTAGTACCACACTATCTTGATTGCTTTAACTACATGCTAAGTTGTCAAATTTCTCTAACTTTATTCTTTTAAAAATTATTTTGGCTATTGTTTCTTTTTTATATTAGGGGGGAAAAATGCACCACTGAGATTTTCTTAAGAATATACTATATTTGTATGTCAGTTTTGGAGAAATTTAGATTTTTACTTTATTGACTTAGTCCATGAATGTAGTATTCCCCCCCCTTTTTTTTTTTAGTTTTTTATTTCTTTCATCAGTGTTTTGTAGTTTACAGCATGTAAATTATACACATTTTTGTTAGATTTATACTTAAGAGTTTACAAACAATTGTAAGTGACTATTATGTTTTAAATTTTGACTTAATATTTTTATTATTAACATCTATATAGTTGATTACTGTGGATATACATTGTGTTAAAACTATGGTTTGTTTTTAAGTAGATTCTGTGAGCTTTCTGAGTACTTACAAGCACAGACCATTTTAATTCCTTCTCAGTTTGTGTGCCTTTTATTTCTTTTCTTGACCTTTACAGCTCTGGCTAGCTCTTTTCAGATCTTAGGATATATTCAGGATATATTTGACCCCAAAGGATGTATTGGCTACATTGTTTTTGTAGGTTCTATTTATCAGTTCCCTTTCTAGTTATTTTTGATTAAAAATTTTTATCATGATTAGGTCTTGGACAATGTCAGATACTTTTTAGATATCAGTAACTGTAACTGGTTTTATGGTCTTTTTTCTTTTAGCAGGTGACTTCCTTTTTTAAACATTTACTTTGCAATATATGGACTAGATTAGGAGACCAGACAAAGATGTAAGGAAAGAGACTATATTGAAAATGATTGCAGTGATCCAGATGAGAGGCAATAGCGGTGGGATCAGAGTAGTAACAGTAAAGGGTGAGAAAAGGTCAGGTTTTGGATGTGTTTCAAGCCCTGTGTGGGCAGAATTGCTGATGAATTATATGTGAAGCATGAGAGGGAATTCAAGAATGACTCCCTAGGGTTTTGGCCCAAGCAGATGGAGGGAAGCATGGAACTGCTGTTGACTGGGTTGGGAAGAGTGGGAAATGACAAGTTTAGACTGGGCTACGCAGTCAGGAGATTGCTTTTGAACACATTAGCTCTGAAATGCCTTCTAGATACACAATTTGTAAGATCAAGTAGGCAGTTCACTGAGTACTGAAAAAGGAATTTAATTAAGAGATTCGGGCTAGAAATAAGTTGGCAGTTGAGGTAATATAGAGAGATGTGTTATGGATTGTAATTCCATTCTGTTTAGTACATTTAGTCTGGTAGCAAACTAAAGAGCTTTATGAAAGTGTGGATTGGTTCTCTTTACCAACAGACAATTGAATATCTGATGTTAAGAACACCAGAAATTGTATAGTTAGGACAAAATTTTGAGGATAGATATTTTGAAGATTACATTTATTTTGAATCACATTTATTTGGTAGATGGTTATGTTATTCATCTAATAGTTTTTTGCTAATAAGTCAAGAGTTTTGTCCTAAACCTTTGTTAATTGAAGAAGCCCTGTGTGTATTGTAAAGAGCTTGATCCTGCTAATAAGTCCCCAGGTAGCATTCCCTAACAGCAGTTCTTGTACATAAACCACCCAGAGAGACAGATGAAAATCCAGGATGTGAAACAGCTGGCAAGGAGAGATGCAGCTCAGAATCAACTGGTAAAGGGAAAGAGTGTACCTCAGTCACAGAGACCTAAGAAGGGCCATCTTCTGGCTTCCACTCAGATTTCTTTACATTTAGTTTCTGGACAATATTTTTAAAGCATGATCATTTTTTTTCCCCTGCTGTGACTGATCATTACCTCTAGCACAGTTTTTTCTTATTGGTGATTTCTATATTTTTAGCATTGTTTTATTTACTTCTATTTGCAGAATTTGCCAACTTGTATTAATAATTATGTTATTTTTTTTTTTTTTTAGTTTCTTGTACTCAATTGTTTTAAGTTTTTTGTTTTGTTTTGTTTTCTGTTTTTTTTAACTTTTGGGAAAAGGAAAGTTCATTGAGTATACTGCAAGTATACAGCGGGCATGGCAGTAACCTGTCCCAATAGTTCTTTAGCACTACTACAGTGCTTTAGCACATGGACAATTATTAAATATTTGTGAATGAATGATGCATATAGCCTACCAAAAGTTTAAAGCTAGTACATGTCCTTCATTTTGAAAACAAATGCATTTAAGATTCCAGATTATAGTTGCCTATCTCTGAGTACGACCTTGATGCTTTTAAATCTCACTGCTGGAGAGTACAACCATGATAACACCAGTCCCAGCCTAATGCCAGTAAGACATGCATTTCTGCCTTTTGCAGATTTATCTTCTGTTTGATCCAGAATGATGTTGAATGGCTTATATATTGCATGTCTTTAAGGAAATTTCTGTGTTCTGTTTTCTGTCTAGTTCTCTCCATTTGTAAGTAAATGGCAGAAGTAGGTCTAGAAGAAAGTTTTCTTTGTTAGTTATTATGCTTATAAAACATTTCTGTACACTATCTCATTTCGAGCTATATAAGACAAAAACCCAGAGCCTTTACATTTAAATAGCAGGAGAGTAATTTTTAAGTATTGTTTGTGCATGACTACACATGCATGTGGAGGCCAGTGATCTTTATTCCTCAGGAGCCTATCTACTGTGTTTTTTGAGACAAGATCTCCAACTGGCCTGAATCTCGCCAATTCAGCTAGGCTGGCTGGACATAAAGCTAGAGGGATCCACCTGTCTCTGCCTCCCAAAAGCTGGGATTGCAAAGGCAGGTCACCATGCCTGGCTTTTCCAAGATATCTGTACTGGGGATTAAACTCCAACTGAGTTGTTGTCTACTAGCACTAAAATACCTTTATTGCAGGTATAATGTGTGTGTGTATGTGTGTGTGTGCGTGCGCACAAAAATTGATGAGGGTATAGAATGACAGACTAATAGGATGTATATGGTACTCTTTGTTACTGTTAACACCAAGATAAGAGTATTTAGTGACCTTGCTTAAGTGTCTTGAATAAGAAAATAGCTGTATATTCATATTTATTTTAATGTTGTAAATGAAACAATATGTGCTCAACTCAACCAAGTACCTGTTTCACTTAATTATTTGGAGCATTAAATGAGCTAACATACATAAATCATTTGACTGAGCACCTGATACTTATTGTTATCAAAAGCTTTAATCTTTTCACTTTTCATTTGACCTTCTTGATACTTGAAAAAAACAAACAAAAATAGGTCATATATGGCCTAAGTTGGTGTTGGATTTTACAAGCTTTGGAATGCAGGTATAACCCAGCTCTTTGCAGCTAACCTTGGCTTTGTTTTTCAAGTTTCCTTCTTAGCTTTCCTCTTTTACATTTAAGTCAAAACTCTCAGTACTAATCATCTATAAAATCCCATACTTCTGGATACGATGTGATCCAGTTTGTATTCTCAGCTGTTAGTAGGCCTGTTACAATTGTGAAGTACAGCTTAGAAAAGCTGTTGAGTAGGACAAGGTATCAGATAGAAGGTTGTTAATTGGTTATCAAGGTACAACTGAACTAGAACATTGTAGAGAGAATAGTGGATACAAGACCTTGGGAGTGATCAGTGACACTTCACCATTGATTATATGAATTTAGCAATGAATCAGAGCTAGGATTCTGGGGTTCCTGGCTTCAGAGCCTCACTAGGTAGAAATGCATTGTTAGACAGGAGGCAGAGTTTTAGTTGAGTTGTTTAGGCTGGTAGTGCTCACTGTCAGGGTGCTGGTTTACTTGTTCCAGACCCACCCTTTCTCTCCCTCACTGTCTGAATTCCATTGCAGTTACTCTAAGAGCTTCCCTTTAGGAAAAAGTATGTTCTTTTTAGTCATAGCCAACAGCAGAGCTTATTATGTGTGGAGAGAAATTCCTTATTTCCTACCCTCATTTCTAGTCTCTTGAGATCTGTGCACCCTATATGAAGGAGACTATACTGATGTTATCACTCTGATCTCACCCCACCTCCAGGCCATAGATAGATCAGTTTTTATAGTTTTATGTGAAATAAGTGAAACAGATTGTTAGAGCTGTTTAAGAAAACTACACTGTATGCTGCGTTTACAATTCAAGTAGTAATCATTAAATAGGACATCATTTTTCTCATATCACTAAGTAAAACTACTTGCAAAAAGTAATTAAAACTTAACCCCCAATCTGTATTGTAGATTTTGTAGAGAGTTTTAAAAATCTACATCATGTATGTTATATAAGTCTATATTAATAAATATAGGTTTTAGTTCCAAGTCTATTTCCTTATAAAAATGTTTCTCTACCTTCTGAAATAGGGAGCCTTATACACACATACCCACTTTGCATACTAAATCTTTTTGTAGAAGACAGAAGCAGTGTTTGCTTTATCACTTCAGAATGAATCAGAAACCCAGATTCTGATTGAAGACTTGCCACTAAGCTGTGTGAGAATTTAGTCCACAGAATCTAGGTGCATGTTAGAGATACTTAGCAGACACTTGAGAATCAAGTATTTTATTACTACTTTTAAGATATCCCTTCCCTAATTTACTAAGGTCATTAATAAATAACTCCTGAAATTCCTTACTACCTAGTAAATAAGTTTGTCAGTTCTTAATGAGTAGTAATATCTAGGTTTTCATTGGGGTGTCAGAATATCCATTTTAGGTGCTTAGTGGAAATTCTGCCTTCTCAATATATTTTTTGGTTTTTTGAAGTTGCAAAGCAAGTCTTAATATTGACTTATAGAGAGTATTTTACTTACTTTGTATACTTTTGTGTCTATATTGCTTATAGGCAATTTAAGCACATAGTCCATGTCACCAGGAGAGCAGAACAGTTAAGAGAAAAATGATGAATCATAGTGTTTATTGGTCCACAGAAGCATTAGTAATTCTGAGTATAGAGCCCATGTGGACAGCAGCAAGGGAAAAAAATTCAAAAAGGAAGTGAAACTAGAGTTGATTTTGAAGATGTGGTTTTAGGAAGTGTCAACGTGGAGAAATTACATTCTAAGCAAAAACATTGGCCACAGAGGAAAGAAAGGAGGGGTTGAATATGCTCACAAATCTTGAATGGATTCCTAAGGATATAGGGACTGCAGATTTAAAACAACAACAACAAACAATAATAATAATGCTGGTGAGGATGTGAACAAAAGGAGACCCATATATATATATATATATATATATATATATATATATACTGCTAGTGAGAATGTCAGGTATTCCAGCAACTATGAAAATCAGTATGAGGGGCTGGAGAGATGGCTCAGCGGTTAAGAGCACTGACTGCTCTTCCAGAGGACTGGGGTTCAATTCCCAGCACCCACATGGCAGCTCACAACTGTCTGTAGTTCCAGTTTCCAGTTCCAGGCAAACATCAAGGCAAATAAATAAAATAAAGTTTTTTTTAAAAAAAAAAAAGAAAGAAAGAAAATCAGTATGAAAGCTTCTCAGAATCTAAAAGTAGATCTACCGTGACCCAGCCATACCATTCCAGTATTTGCCCAGAGACTTCGGAGTCAACAGCCACAGAGATAAACAGAGGAGTAGATAAAGAAAATGTCCTATGTGCACAAATGGAATGTTTACAACCTAAAAGAACAAAGTGATATGGTTTTCAGGAAAATGGATGTAACTGGAAATAATCAAACCAGTCTCAGACAAATACCATTTGTCTTATATAATCTCATTTTCAGTTCCTAGATTTGATAAAAATACGTAAAACCATGTATTTCTGTGTAACACAAAAGTAGATGTGAAACATTGTAGGAAACCAAGGGACTGTTTTTCTCTTCTGTTGGTGAGAGGAGAGGATTCAAGAGGAAAGGTACAGAGTGTGCTGTGTTCAGAATGGATTTGTATGAAAATGGCCTGTAACAGGACCATGTATGATGAAAACTTAAATATGTAAAGTAGGTAAATTTAGCAGTGAATATAGGTGGAATGCTTACCTAGCATGCCTGAGAGACCCAGAGTTCAGTCACAGCACAATGTAAGCTATGCATGGTGATGCACACCTGTAATTATGACACTGGAAAGGTGGAAGCAAAAGGCTTGGCTACCAGAAAGTTTGACCCAGCCTGAAATATACGAGGCTCTGCCTTTTCTTTTTAAGTTACATTCAGTAGAAAGATTTAATCCTAAAGATACCTGAGGGTAGAATTTGAGTGAGAGATGTATGTGGAGGTGAAAGGGTTAAATAACAGAACCTTAACTTATCCCTCTCAGGGTTTTATGAAGAAAGCAGTGGTGCCTTTTTCTTTACACTGTGGGACCGATAACATGTGCTTTAGGTTTGGATGTCTGTATAAATATTACCACTTTGGAATTTAGGTTTATAATTGTTGGCTCCTGCTAGGACTTACTTGTCTTTGCATTTATTAATAAAAAATCACAAATAAGGCTAGGCTGGGCATGGTAGTAACTCATGCCTTTGATTCCAGCACTCTGGCAACAGAGGCAGACAGGTTTCTGTGAGTTCAAGGCCAGCCTGGTCTACATACAGTGAGACCCTGTTTTGTTTCATTTTTAAGTTTGCTGTGTCGTTTCACTGTCCTTTTCCCTACCAGTCATTTATCTTGTGCTTTTGAAATCTTGTTTTCACTGATTGAGCAAACTCACTATCTTCTCATCAGTCTCCTGGTCCCAGTCTCGTGAGAGTAATCACTATTCTCAATTCTGTGTATCTATGTTTGGACATGGCATGTTGTATCTGATAATATGGCTATATTTCAATAAAATTGGCTGCTTTATAATCTTGAGTGCTTTATATACTCAAAATCACTCTGAGGCAGTCTTCAGCTTTCTTGAGACAACATGACCTCTGATGTAGTAGACGCAGACTGGAGAAAGGGAAAGGTTGGGTTTAGTGGGGAGTCTAATGAATATCGCCTCTCATTTGTGTTGTTTCAGTTGTGGCTCCTATGTTTCTTGTTGGCTTTATACTAGATTGACTGTGGTATAGAGCTCGGAGGGCAAGACCCAAGTCAGCAATTGAAGTAGGTGCTTTGGGAATTCATACTCACTGAATAACTTTAAGACTTAACTGGTAACTTTGGTGTGTGCATGTGGCAGCGTGTTAAGATGGCTACAACTCTACATGTTCATAAGTTAAAGGCAGATACTGAGAATTGGGGGGGGGGGGTGAGCTTCCTCAAGGGGAGTGTGAAGGGATAGGGTCAGATGCCAGCCAGTCTTGGTGAGAGACATCCCTTCACAAAGAATAACCAGACTTTAGAGACTTGGAATTCTTTTTTGAATTTATAATTTAATTCTTTTCAGACTTCTTGCCTTAGGTAACTATATCAAAACAGAAAAAGAAAAGGTGAACTTTGAGGTTCTTTTTTACAAAGCCAAGCATACCATGATAGTAAAATAGATTAAAAGACTATAGTCCAGTCTCAGGAACTTATCAAATGGACTCCAGGATCACATCACTAGAATAATGCTATAGATTAATTCATGTTAATGCTGAATGTGAACATGGATGTGGCTATCTTGAGGGGTACCAAAAAATGGAATAGGAGTATTTCAATATTTATTTTACTAAGAGTTCTTAGTAAACAAGAATAGAGAGATATTCGTAACTTTTCACATCTCAGACCAGAAACCACCATTTTGTTACTAGAAATGGTAAGATGCTAGAATTCCCATTTTGGTAGTTAGTAAAATGCTAAATTTTTAGTAAAAAGTCACAAATCAAAGCCTATTGGAATGTTGGTTATATTTGCATTGGAGGCTGAGGCAGAATGATAAAAAGTTTCAGGCTAACCTTGGCCATATAGTGAGACTACCTCAAACCTCCTTGCCATCTTCCTTAGCCCCAATAGTATTGTTACAATAATATTGTCATGGAAATACTACATAATACAGTTAGACCAATAAAATAAAATCAGGTGTTATTGACAGAGGAAGAGAAATTTAATATTTAATATTATATACATGGAGAAAAGAACTGAGATGTTACTATGAGTAATGAGATTTTAATATGATAATAAAGTTAAAAATATATACTGTTACTGGGAAGTGCATGCCTTTAATCCCAGTACTTGGGAGACCTTGAGGGCAGGTGGGTCTTTATGAGTATAGGGCCAGCCTGGTTTACAGTGTGAGTTCTAGGACAGCCAGAGAAGTTACACAAAGAACCCTGTCTCAACAAACAAACAAATATAATATTGATTTGTCCATATTTGCCTACAGTGTTTTTCCTTGGTAGTCTTTAAAGTGAAAGTCCTCTCTTCATGAGAGTTAGTGACAGGGAATCACTTCAGACCTTTTTTTTTCCTTTCTGGGGACTATTCATATAAAATTCCATTTCTTCATTTCAAGTGGTATATTTCCATATTAAGTTTTTAAACTATTTTGAAAGAAAGTTGTGGTAATGAATACATTTTGAATAACTGTTTTTTTCTTAAATTCCTTGTGGCTTGTGACACTTGCTTTGTACTTGGTAAGTAGCAGAGGAGTTGTAATCTGATCTTAGAGCCATATTTGGTAAATAATAATTTTCTATGGAACCCACTGTTCTATCAGTAAGAGGGAAATTATTGCCCATATGTAGTAGAAGGTTTTCTTTGCCTTAACTGCATAAAGACTGAGTTATATCATAGATTACTTTCCTGAGGCTTTGTTGGTAGTGGTTTATGTTTTTAAGTTTTGGATCCCAGAGCTTTTAACAAGACTGTTGTTGTACCTCTATTCTTCTTTACTGGGAGAGAAATTTTTATTTTTGTTTACTACTATCTTTATATCCTAAATGTAAAATTTTACATTCTTTGTCTTCAGCTCTGAGAATTGAACTGTCTTGTAGTTATTTTGAAACCAGTATTAATAAGTTAGTTAGTTCTCTTAGAATGTGACGCACTTTAATTACATCAAAACCTTATTCAACATAGCTGTTGCCTTAGCATTTGTGAAAATGAAAGCTTAAGTATGCCTGCATGTTCAGAGCAGAAATAAAGCAAGCAGGAAAAGAATATGTTTTATTCTTTAGTAATGTAGAAGACTGTATTGGAAACCTGATACTCGACAGACTTTAGGTGCTTATGGACACAAGTGAAGTTGCTTAGCAGCTTAGTAAAGTGAGCAGCTGTCTGCCACTTGATAAACAGGAGATTTGGGGTGGAAAAAGTTTAATTCAAGGTGATGTTGAAGTGACATTTGAACCAAGGCTTCTGTCTTCCAGGATTCTTTTCTCTACAGCATGCCATCACAAACCATGAACTCTTTCATTTTCCACCCCCTTCCCCATGACTTCTGTATTTCATTCAAGGTCTCTGGAAAACTGATTAGTACGTTGTCTACCACTAGCCTACCATTTCTCTAACTTTGTAATTGCCAGTTGGTTTTGTTTTAATATGGGCCTAAATTTTTTTTTAATGAATGAATCTATTGATAATTGGAAAATAGTTTTCAGTGAGCTAAAAAGCATATCTTATGAATTGTTCTTTGCCATCTTCTTTAAGCATTACCAAGTGTTTTGAAAATTGGAACATGAACCAAATGTGGTGGTACATATCTTTAATCGCAGCATTCAGGACAGGTGTATTTCTGCATCTACCGAGCAAGTTCCAGGAGAGCCAGGGCTAGAACTTGAAATTGAGTTCATTGCCTAAATCTATCTGAAACAGTCCTAGGAAGCCCCTGCAGCATCTCTGACCTAGGAAATAAAGAGAGCAGTTAAAAGATGATAGCAAGGGCTGCATAAAATAACCTGAGAGTGGAGGGCTTATAATTCCAGTTTAATTGCTCAAGTAGATTTTGCTGCTTCTGTACTATAGTCATACTGGCCTCTGCAGGCAGGCTGCTGTTTAGAACCATTGGAGATTTCATAAAGGCTACTTTTTCACCTCCCAGAACTGGGAGTTTTGGAACAAGTTGGGCAGATGAAGAGTGTGCCTCTCTGAAGTCATAACTTCCTCTGGCACTGTATTTCGGGAACCTTTTCCTGCTTGAGAGTTGTTCTGCTAGAGGGCTCTCAGATCTCACTGTGTCTGCTCACATTTCTATCTGCCTACCTCTAGTTTACTGTTTCTCTTCTGCTTTCAAGGCTCCAGACCCAGTTCCTGGACCTACCCTGGAAAAGAAGTATCCAGTAGAGATGAGCTCACTGCAGTTACTTAACTAAACATTTGTAAGCTGCAAATGAGCCAACCACGGACGGCTACAGTTTGAATTTTTCTATTTCCAGGTATGCAAAATTTGGGACACTCATGAGTAGTCTCTATGATCTGGAGCTACTTACAGTTCACAAATTACAGTTCTATGGCTTTAAAACTGAGTGACTTAGTAACCTTCCTAGCATCAGTAACAAGTGGCTAGCACTGACTTGTAGTTTTTCTTTTGCCTGAGTATTTCTAGTTTAATATGTTTGCTAATAGTGACAAACTAATGCAAAACCATTTTAAGAGAAATAACGTTGAAGTGTTATGTAGTCAAGTCCTGCAAATGTGCAAAATAGTATTCTGGTCTTCACTGAAGAGTAAGCATTGACAGCAACCCTTCTTCTCTTAGGATCGCAAGTAATGTGACAGGGGACAAGTAATGTGGGAGTTAGATGAATTGAGCAGGTTCTCCTTTTCAGTGTCCTCAACTGTTCTATATTTCTGACACATTCTCCAGTCATTGCAAATGATAGGTTTTATTTATAGATAAAACCAAACACTGTATTTCTATGATATATTTACCTAAATATAATTGTATTTCAATGTAATATTTACATATATATACAAATATATATCCTTATATAGGTGCATGTGTGCGCGCACATACATTGCTTCATTGCTTGAAAGAGGCCAGATAGGAAGGTGAAAAATTACAGTAATTGCCCCAGAGTGTAACTAAAAAGTTGAAAGCTGGGGTTGCCTAGTGCATTAGATTTTAACCAAGAAAAGCTATTCATAAATGATTATAGAGTCAAGTCAGTTGAGTTTGGGGCTTTTAAAGGCATTAATTATTTTTACCTGTTTATATAGATTTGAAACAGTATCTATAAAACAGTTTCTGAGTAGTTAGCTGTGCATTTTCTTTTGATTTTTAACTTCATTTAAGCCACAGATGACCCAAAATTGAACAAGGGGATTTTGTATCCTAGTTATGGGTTTAACCAGTGGTCCTAGTGTTCCAGCATGTGTCTGAATCCTTCCTTCTTGTTTCTTCTCCAGTATTAATGCATAGTGAGTTACTGTGGGAGCTGTGTTACTTATGATATTGAACAGCCATGGCTCAGTGATGTTGAATTACAACTCGAAAGGGAGCAACTGTAGTTACATGAGGTCATTACTCTATTAAGTGAGCTAAAGGGGAAATTAAGGAAAGAAATGAATGTGAATAACGAATGTTACTATTTTCAGAGATATTAATAATGGTGAAATTTCTTTGCGATTGAAAATGTTATATAGAAAACACTGCCAGGTACAATATAGAAATGAATGACTATTGCTTTCAGTGAGCTTACAGACAGATACAGTACCTCAAATACTGTACCAACCGTGGGTCAGAAACAGTTAGGCCTGTATAGGTTGCATATGTACTTTTTTTTTTTTTTAAACTTTATTTAATTTATTTATTTATTTATCTTGGTGTTTGCCTGGAACTGGAACTACAGACAGTTGTTAGCTGCCATGTGGGTGCTGGGAATTGAACCCGGGTCCTCTGGAAGAGCAGATGGTGCTCTTAAACCGCTGAGCCATCTCTCCAGCCCCGCATATGTACTTTTAACATAATACAGAGTCATGAAGATCATTATTCCATAGACTAACAAATATTTGCCTAGGATTTACATTGTATTGGGTATTAGAAGTAATCTAGGATATGTATATGTTATATACAAAAACATGCCTTTTAAAATAAGGTACTTGGGCATCTGCTCATTCCAGTGTCTTAGAGGGATGGGAGTGGGAGGTTCTGAACTAATCTTCCGTAGATATTGAAGAACAAGTATAATATAAAATATCATAACAAAGGTATAAGCCATATGCTTAGGAGTGCCAGAGAGAATCGCCTTTGTGAAAAAGGTTTTCTACTGAGCATTGAAGGATTAGATTTTAGCAAGAGTATTTTAAGGTATATGTTCTAAAAACTACAAATAGTAGTCCAGTGTGCTTAGAGAATTGTTGGGATTTGGTGAGAAATAGAGCTATGCTATAGATGTTTCAAATGTGAAGTGCAAAGAGTTTGGACTTGATTTAATAGGCAATTGGAATTTATTGAAGATTTCTTAGAAACTAACTATGAGTGTAAGTCGGTGAGTCCTTTGGAAAGACTGTAGTAGAGTGAGTTCATGTTGGAGATTGTGCAGTAATGAACCTATGAAAAGACAGCACTCATGGTTCTGTCACGGATTTGAGATGAGGGAACTTGTAGTTTCCCTTTGAGCTTCACTGTAAGAATATTGTGAGAAGTGACTAAAATGAAGCATATTAGCATTTATATAGGACCCTGGCGCAGAGGGTCCTGTGTGCTGAACCACAGTAATTACACTCAGGGAAGGTAGTATCTTGTCCACCATTGCATATGGTAGCTTTTAATAAAGAGTTGTGTACAACTTACAAAAGAGGCAGGTCATAGTTTCTTAACCAAAGGCTAACTCAAGGTAAACTGTTCACTCAAACTAACTAAGTTGTACTCATCTACCTATGAGTTTTTAATTGGTTAAAAGAAAGGTAAGGAGTAGAGTTCCTCAGTTTTGTTTTGTTTTGTTTTGTTTAAAAAAAAAAAAAAAAAAGCTTCTTTCAGAGACATTGAGATGGCAGGTTCGAACTGCACCTTCACCATATATGGGACAGATATTAGCTGTTAAGTAAATGATAACCAAGTTACCGTCTGTAGACCCAGAGAGGTTAGGTACAGAGGAAGAGACGGGTGGGATGGGAGGGGAAACAATAGGTTTCATGAGTGGACTAAGAGCAGAGGCAGGGGACTGGAGTGGAAGGCTCAGGTAGGGAGGGCGAGGGAATTTGCAGACATCTAGAACTGAGGCCGTCTGGTATGGAAACCTAGTGCAGTGGAAACTTCCTAAGATATATATGAAGGCAGGCCTAATGACCATATATAAGCAAATACAGGTCATGTTTATCTTTTAGAGTCTAGGTTACCTCCCTCGGTATGTTTTGTTCTGGGTTTTTTTTTTCTAGTTCCATTTGCCTGCAAGTTTTATGATGTCAGTTTTTGTTGTTGTTATTTTGTTTTTTAACAGCTGAGTAACACTCCGTTGTGTAAATGCACCACTTTTTCTTTATTCATTTTTGTGGTGAAGGACATCTAGGTTCTTTCCAATTTCTAGCTATTGTGAATAGAGCAGCAGTGAACATTGTTGAGCAGATGTCCTTGTGGTAGGCTGAATTGTCCTTTGGGTATATGCCCAAGAGTGGAGAATATATATTCTTTAAAATAAGGGGGGGAGGAGGGACAAAAGAAAGAAAGCTAGAAGCTGGCAACACATGGCTACAATCACAGCCCTCAGAGACTGAGACAGGAGGGTCATATGTTTGATGCCAGCCTGGGCTACATGGAGAAACTCTTACCTCCCAAAATGAAAGATCACAAAACCTTCCCTATGCACTTATTTTTTTTTAATCATTTTAAAGGATGTGTGTGTGTATTATATCAAAGGCTTCATAATATATGTGGATTCTGTGTCATACTTTTTCATCAGTTTCTTATATATAGTAATTTGGATGTCTTACTCCACTAAGAAAAAGACTCAAAATTTTTCTTGATGTGACTGTCCAAGAATTTATTTCTCTCTGAAAGTAATTGTTTGGAATGAAGGGGAGGGGAGCCGAGATGGTTCTGTAGTTAAAGGCAGGCCCTTGTCACCCAACCTGATGACAAGAGTCTGATCACTGAGATCCAAGCACTGTAAGGAATGGAGCGACCCAACTCCCGAAAGTCAATCTCTGACTATCTCATGTTAATAAATTATTTAACTTTATCATAATTTTCATATATCAAGTTAATTTGTGTCTTACAAATGAAGGGCAAACATGGCTTTTCTAATAGTCTGCTTTTCTTTTCTCTTTTTACCTATAAATAAGAATTTTCTAACATGCTTAGCCCTCGTTTTCTTTTACAGATGGTATTTATGACCAGCATAGATTATCTGAAAAATTGCAGTGAAAAGGAGCACTGGAAAGTAACTTTGTTTCCATATTAAAAAGCTAAAGTATTGGAAAAAATAATAGGATATGAAGTGGAAAATACACACAAAGTAGTCAGTTATATAATATGTTTCTCTCAGATTTATTACACTTTTCTTAATCCATAGATAATGGCAGCATGCACCACAAAACCACAAAACATCAATTGCCGAGTGTGGCTGACTTGCACATTCCTTTAAGAACGTGTAACTTAACTAGTGAGGCATAAGAAATAGTCAATCCTTAAGGCAGTACATTAAATGAAATTGGGAAGGGTGCCCCCTCTTTTATTTTTTAAGATACCCTGTCTTGGAACTTGTTCTGTAAATCAGGCTGCCCTTGAATTCAGATCTGCCTGTCTCTTGCTCTCCGAGTGATAAAATTACAGGAAAGTTTCTTTTTTAAAAAGAGAGGCCATAAATTATTCTACACTATTAGGTGTGGATTGTCTTACTTTGGGAAGTTAATTATTTGGGGCTTGTAAAGTTGTCTAGTTTTTAGTAATGTTTAATTGCTCTCTTGAAGTTATTAAATATATTAGGTTAGGCTATAATAGCTAACTTAAAATAATTAGTATTTGGATGGCTGGTTTGGTATATTTGTTGTCTTAGCAATTAATTTATTTTACAGTGTGATTCCGTGGAAATTCTGTGACAAAGTTAATACTGAAGATTGCTTATCCTTTTTAAAGATTTTTTTCTGCTTGGTTGGTTTTTGTTTTGTTCTTTCCAGATGGGGTCACTTTTCACAGCCCTGGTTGTCCTAGAACTTACTACATACAACAGGCCAACCTCCAACTCACAGAGATGTGCCTGCCTCTGCCTCCTGAGGGGTACAATTAAAGTCGTATACTACAATGCCTGTAAAGTGGTGATAATATTTAATTTCAGATTTTTAGTTGAATAACTAATTTTTTATTTTTATTTTAGAAAAAAATTAACAAATATTTTTGAGGTTATGTTGCTAAAATTATAACATCATACTTCACAAAATAAAATTTTAATAATTTATTGGAAAAATAATGTTAATGGCCTGGCATGGTTGCCTACCCCTTTAATCCTAGCAAGTGGAGTGAGTTGAAGGGCACCCTGGTCTCTATATAGACAGTTCCAAGCCAGGCATGGTGACTTAGTAAGACGTCTGGATAAGAAGAGGAAAAAGAAGAATGTTGACTTTTTAGGCTGAGTAATGACATTTGTAAATTCTTTAAAATGAATCAAGTATCAGTTGTTACCCACCTGGCCTATACTATCACAACAATGTAAAAAGTATTTGAATAGAGTCTATGCTTAGACCATATGATTCTATATTAAATTGGAAACCTTTGAGATGAAAAGATTTTATAACTTTCTTTAACTTTAAAAGATGCTAACATCATCTAACTATTCTGACTGCACATCAGTCTTTTTTATGGTTAAAGATACTATTTCAGAATAACTCACTGAAGTCTGATAATATCAGCCAATCCACAGAAGCAACATGGAATTACTGATAAGGAGCAGCTTTTTGCCTTCTCTTTGGACACCCTAGAGAGGTTTCTGTTTCAATAGCTGGTAAAGTCAGAGGAGTTTTGACATACATCTAGTTCTGTTAACATTTGATGTTCATGTTCCTAAAAATCACTATGAATTATAAAAGATAAAAGTATCCTTCCCTAAAACAGCAAAGAACTGATAGAAAAAAAGAGATAACTCTCAAAATTTATAGTCATAAATAATTTTTAAAAGCCAAGAACCTTTTTAAAAGATGGTACAGATTTTTTATAAAAAAAGTAAAGTGTGTAAGTATTATAATAAATATTGAACCTTACCTCAAACAAGACCTGAAATTTGCCTATGGAAGTGAGCTCTAATGAAATAATAAACAAGGAAATCTGAAATCAAAGAAAATTGCAACACAGGGTATGGTTGGTGTAGTTCATAACACTGGGAGACAAAAACAGCTAAGTGTTGGAGCTGTGCTCTTCTGTACTCTTTATCTTCTTGCGTACAGCTTTTCTGAGTCAGATAAGGTTTTTTTTTAATTTATATAGTATTTCTCCCAAATAAAATTGTAACAAAACACAATGTTCAAATAATCGTCTAATATGTTAATTATGTTAGAAAAAATTTATTACTTCAAAGTAGATGTTACTACCAAACTAATCTCTAGCTGAAGGCAAGGGAAAGAAACATTTGAACTTGAGAGATTAGGTACTGTTACAGTAGCCTTCAAAGCCAGGTGTATTCTGATTGATTTACTGCAGGCTCTGTGTGTGTCTACATACGTACACACAGATTGCAGTGCCCAAAGAAATGGTTGCAGACTCTTGAGCTATAGTTGTTATTAATGAGTTGTCCCAGCATGGATACTGGAAACTGGACTTGGGTTCAATGAGTTAGCAGTACTCATTCTTAACCACTCGTCATCTCCACCTCCTGCCATATACTTAAAATGCTTAGTATAGAGCAGTAAATATGACAGTGTCACCAGGGTGAAACTGATGCTAGGTTTTGAGTAGAGTTAGATTGTGGGTAGTAATCTAGTGGTACAAGCCCCTTGTGATTTTCTAGCCTCTTAAATGCACTACTTTTATATAGGAGCTTCCCAGGACTCTGCCTAGCTTAGCATTTTGTGCTTTACAGAAAGTCATCCCAGAGTCAGTTTTAGAATATATTGAAGTGGACATAAAATCTCCTTACTTTTTCATAAACTGAGGGAGAATTCTAATGTGGTTGAGAAGTGAGATTTGTATATTTCTTTATATTATTATTATTATTAATCTCTCAAAGATTAAATCAACTTTATACTGCAGCCAGGGTAGCATGAAGGCCTGTTTACTAAAAGTTTGGTCCTTTCTACGTTGTAAGAACCTACAATATTCAAAATAAATAGTTGCTATTACTACCTGTTTATACCTTTTGTTGTAAGCTAGACAGGCATAAAAATATAATCAGCTTATATTTTGTAATCTGGGAAACTCTTGTTTATTCCATTTTGTAAAAATAGAAGTATGATATCAATAAGTATTTTATTGATACTTTCCTGTGTGTTTTTGTTATGGCATTTTAACATGGATCACCCATTTGATTCTCATGATAGTTGAACGAGACAGTTATTACTCTGTCATCATTTTATAGAGGGGGAACTGAAGTATTGAGAAATTCAATGATTTGCCAAAGAAGACATTTCAAGAATCCTCAAATTTCTCTTAGCAACTGCTATATGTCAAATAATGTGTTCAGTATACATTGTTACTTCATTTAGTTTGAGATAAAACCGTAAGTATGTGTTCCAAATGCATTGTTACTTCATTAGTTTGAGAAAGATAGTGTTTATTGCTTCCATTTTAACTATTGACTTTTTGATTGCTTTTCCCTTTTTAACTAAAATGAAGATTAGAAACAAATATGACTAAAGTTAAATATTGTTTCTTTTACTCTTAGGAAATCCTACTTTTTAGCAAAATTTGTTCTTGTCCCAGTTGAACATTATTAACTTCTTTTTATTGCTTCAATATAAAATACTTGTCATGTTTGAATTATGTGTATCTCAAGAAGTTTATAGAAGGTACCTTACCAGTTCCCTTTATTTTAAAAGATGTTTTTTGGGAGCTCGGTGGATGACTCAGTCTGAGTTCAGTACCCGGAACACATACAAACATTCTAGGCATGGTGCTGTGTCTTCAAATTTTAGTTTTGGAGAAGCAGACAGGTGGATTCTCAGGGCTTACTAGCTAGCCATTCTAGCCTAGTGGTTAAGTTCCAGGCTAATGAAAGACTCTTTGAATTGCCGAATCTATAGGACAGTCTTTCCCTCAGGTGTTTGTATATAAATATTTATCATATATGGCGGGATGCTCTAGTGATTGGGAAATTCTTCATTTTCTTACTGCCTGTAGTTTACACTACATATTAAAGCAGTAAAGAAACCATTAAACACTGCTCAAACCTGTTACCACTGAGAAAACTTTTTTCTGCACAACAGTAACATTCCTTGAAATATTCTTAAATGGTAAATGACAAAATGAGTGACTCTGATTTGTTCTTTTTTTTCAAAGAAGTCACACTTTGTATCCTTGTATATCCTTATTGAAGGTCCCTTCCCCCTCCCGCCACAGCAGGTCATTCTTTCTTCTACACACCTCCCCATCCCCTCCCTGATCAGGCAGCAGACAGTCCCATGGTCCCACTGATCCAATATTGCTTAGTTCAGTCTCCACTCTGATTTGTTCTTGTTCCTCCTTAACCTGACCACATTATCTCTGGAAGTCTTAAGGATTTTCATGCTAATTTCTTGCTAACGAGAGAACACAATGCTTACAGCACTGACTTCACTATGTATTTTAGGAAAACCTAGTATAACCTTATTGCAGACAGGCGTTGGCCTGTGTTGGGATTAGAACCAAAGGAAGATTGATCACAAATTTCACATTAATGAATACATAAATATAATTCTATTTATTTCCTGAGAAGTATATTTGCCTTTATATTCATGGGCATTGTTAAATAGCTACTTTTAAATCCATTTTGCTAATTCCAGTAGCCAAGTCATTTTGGACTTATTCTCCATTGGTTGTCTTTTTTTCTTGAGTATGAGTTGGATTTTTCCTGTTTGATTTTAATTGTTTAGGGTGTGATTAAGGACGTGAATGACATGTACAAAGTCTGGATTCTTTTGTGTTCCCCAGTGGATAAGCGGGCTTGGTTTGTTCTAAGGGATGATTAATTTGTCTGAACCCAAACTGTAAACCCTGGAATCTCAGTAGGTTATTTTAACTTTAGCCTGCCTACTTAGAATTTCTCTCATATGTGTAGTTCAGACATCTAACTAGTGTACAGAGTGTATGCAAGCTTGGGCTTCTGATTTATTGCCCTCTTTTTCTATGAACTGCCCTGTCCTATTGGGGAGTGTAGTTGTCCTCATCAAGCACAGTGAGTGAGTGGTAACATGGCTGTGTGTGCTTTTATAATGGAATAGTGTAAACTTGTATTTCACTCTTCATCTTTCTAATTAATGAAGGAGTTTCTCATCTACATGTTTATTTGCCCATCTCTAATGTTGTGTGTAAATTATTTTTTCTAAGTCTAAATCATTTGAAATGTTTTAGAAACTATAACATGAAAGAAACTTCACAATAAAACTTTCATCCAATGAATGCTGTATGTTTTGTGAACTAGAATGATCTAATCCTGGGACTACCATAGTTACCTTCAGAGTTATTGATCCTCTAGAGGTTACTTACAGATGTTACAGAGGAAAAGGTAGTATGCAGATAGAGGGACTGGTCAGGAACACTGTCTTTGAGGGTGACATTTGATGACTGAGTTTGGAAGAGAGCCTCCAAGTACCTGAGGGAGAAAATGTTATAGGCAAGAGCAGTAAGTTCAAAAGCCTTAAAGGAAGAGCATGGTTGACTTTTAAGAAGATACAAGAATCCTATTGGCAACTGAGGAAACAAGGAATGTGGTCAGAAGTGAATAGAGGATTGTGCTAGTTAACAAGAGGTCTTGGGGTGTACCATTTTGAGTCATGGGGGTGGGAGGTGGATACTCTTGTGTATTTTTCACAAAGATTACTTACAGAGAAAGACAATAGCTGTGACAGGCACGCCCTTGAAGCAGACGGTGGAAATTGAGAAGAGACTGTCAGGAGACTTTTACAGAAACAATTAAGGTGAATTAAAGTGGCTCAGGCAAGCCGTACAGGCAAGAAAAAACTGTCAGATACAAAATACTTCTTGCAAATAAAGACAACAAACTTGATGGTAGATAGACATGGAAGGAAAGAAACCTGTGACTGACGACACAATGGAAGACCAGGCAGAAAAGTAGAGTTGATCATGCCCTTAAAAACTAGGTAGAAAGCAAAGTATAGATGTAGATAAAACATAGAGTCTTTTATAGAGCCACATTTTCAGGTTCTTAAGGGTAAGGTTTTTGTGCCTAAAGCTCTCCTGTGGTTCAGCTTCTCCTTAGAAGAATGAGAAAAGACACCACAGCTTCTTCACTGGATGCGTTTGACACTGCTGGTGCAGAGCATACAAAATATAGAGGAATTAGATCTCTTCAAAATTTGCTATTAGAATTGGTAGTGATAATAGCTATATGGAAATCATAAGCCTAAATAACACTTTTGTGGTTTATATTGTTAGGTGCTAAGGCACATGCCCTTTTATATTGTAATTATAAATCCACAGCAGTATTCATTTTAAAATCAGTTCTCATTAAAAAAAAATTTTTTTTTTCTTTCACAGAAAATGCTTGGCCAGAAGAGATGAGTACTAATTCCACTCAGGCCTAGAATTGCCTATTAAGATAGTCCTGAGCAGGTGACACACGAATGGCCCAAGGAAGCCACCAAATTGATTTTCAGGTTTTACATGACCTGCGACAAAAATTCCCTGAAGTACCTGAAGTTGTTGTATCCAGGTGCATGTTACAGGTTAGTGTTCAATGATTTCTAGATTTATTGATTAAAAAAAAACTAATTTTATTAATCTAACATTTTTTAGATATTGGAGGAAAACTCTTTGTTGTTGTTACTGTGCTGTAATGAAAAGAAATGATCTGTGGTGTCTCATAGTTAATGCGGTCTGTGGCAGAATGGGACTCTGAGTACCTGCCTATAATATAGGTATTGTCTGATGGATAGACAGGAGAGCTAACTAAGTTCGAAACTTAGAAATACTGGTGTATACTTATGTGTCAGCTATGATCTTGCTCCTTTTTCCTCATCCTCTTGTCAGATTTTTAAAATTCTTGGTCTTCGTGTAAAAATGAGGGGAAAAATCACTAAGGAATCAGAAAACTTCCTCTCCTGTTGATTTGGTACTTCAAGCATTTTTCTTTTTTTATTTTATTTTATCTTGTATTTATAAAGAAAAAACAGTAAATTGAATTTAAAATGCTGATAAGTTAACAATAACTATAAAGAAAATAAAAATCATAAGCATGACTTATCAAGGGTGATAATGCAAATAAGATTGCTACACATAATATTACTTTGTGTTCAACTTTCCCTCTGGATTTTTTTTTTTTTTCTATCCCTGTATACATCCCCATTCAAGGTCCCTTCCCCCTCACACCACATCAAGTCACCCTTTCTTTCTCCACAACTCCCCATCCCCTCCCTGGGTGGGCTACAGACAGTCCCATGGTCCCACTGATCCAATAAAGCTTAGTTCAGTCTCCCCTCCTGGCAAATCCAGTTTTGTCCCCCCTCCCTCAAGAGTGAGTCAGGTGTTCCTATAGGTGTAGTGGGATCCGAAGGGTCAGTCCAGGGTGTTTCTGATCCCAAGCTGTTCGGTGGTTGTGGTTTGCCTCTTGGGCATGCTTGGCTTTTTTCTTGTTAGCTTGTTTAGAGACCACTAATGAGTGAGTACATCCCCTGCTTATCTTTGTGGGTTTGTGATACCTTGCTCAGGAGGATATTCTCCAAATCCATCCATTTGCCTGCAAATTTTAGGATATCATTTTTTCTTACTGCTGAGTAGTATTCCATTGTGTAGATGTACCACAGTTTGTTAATCCATTCTTCAGTTGAGGGACATCTAGGTTGTTTCCAGGTTCTTGCTATTACAAATAATGCTGCTATGAACATAG
>PVIH01024762.1:0-22080 GCA_004025045.1 Sigmodon hispidus | reverse complement strand
GAGGGGAGGTGGGGAGATGGGGAGGGAGATGGAAGGGGAGGTGGGGAGATGGGAAGATAGGAGGGGAGGTGGGGGAGATGGGGAGGGAGATGGAAGGGGAGGTGGGGGAGATGGGGAGGAAGATGGAGGGGAGGTGAGGGAGATGGGGGGGTTCATAAGCTCTTGTACCTCCTCCCAAAGTCTCTATCTTTCCCTTCTCAGAACTCTGACCCCCGAGAAGAGCCACTGCCCAGACATGTTTGGTGACATGGTAGTTGCCTGCCACCCTGAAATCTTGTCTCAGCTACGGAAGCTATGGTTCTTCCTTGGACACCCTGACTCAGCCGAATATGTTTAGAATGTCGTTCTTGACCCTCTTTGCCCATAGCACCTAGTGAAAGTCCAACTCATGGGGGAAAACCCTGTGTTCCAGTGTGTGTGATTCAGGTGATCTCCCCATGGCACCATCAGTAAACAGCCCTAAAGCAACCTTTTATCTACCCTACCTTCAGAGCTGCTGGAGCAGGACATGCAAGAGAGACCTGAACACAATGTTTCAACATCTCACAACAGCACTCTCCTTTTCCCCAAGAAGAGAATGGGCTGATACTATGAGAAATAAAGGACCATATTCCCCACTGTGAAGAACTGAGAATGGGACAGGGTTCAGAGCAAGCAAGGAACAGTACTGTCAGCACTGGGGTATTATTTCCTTAGCCCAGGCTGGTGTCAAACTCATCTCCACCTTTGCACTTTTGTATGTTTTTCCTGAGCTTGTGTTTCATGGTGTTTGTGTTCCCAGCTCTAATGGCCATCACGCTTCAAAAACTGCAAAGATGACAGGTAGGTGTGTGTGTGGGGAGGGGTGTAAGCCTGGAATCCCAGCATTTGGGAAGGTGAGGCAGGAATTTTTATAAACAGCAGAATTATGGGTATCTCCACATGTAACATACTAATGGAAACAAGAGACAAACTTAAGACTATTCTGCTAGGCAATGTGGTATCACTAAAGGCTTGTTTATTTTCTAAGAAGTATACTCACTAAATGACTTTACCAAATGCATATCAGTTCTGTCTTCTATCACTCTTCCCTCCATCTATCCATCAAAATATATATAGTACAAATAATTCTAAGTAACCTAAAACAAGGTAAATTATAAAAGAAAACCCTTAAAAAATCCACTATCCTAACATTGACTGTGTTTTCCTTATAATGTAACATATGTTAAATTCTTGTATAGTGCTATTTTGCTATTGGGGTTAGGGCCAAAACACAAAACAAATAAACATACCCCCGCCCCCATATTCAAAATTTCATACATACACAAAATGTGGTTTGACCAAACCCATCCCCCATTCCATCCCCTCCAGGTCTTCCTTTCCCTCCATGTAGTGCTGCCTGTAAACACACGGTGCAGAGTCATCTGCTGGAGGCTGTATGGCCTCTTGGGGTCACATCTCTGAAGAAAACTGACTCACTCACCTTGAGCAGCCATCAGTTACCAAAGGCTTCTCAGGTAATGAGTGGCTCATGCAGTCCACTTAATGCAGTCTTCTAGTTCCTTCCTTGACTCTCATCCTCACTGCACTACTCTCCACTCTTCAAAGTAGAGCGGGGCCGTGGCATGTGGGGAGTGGTTTGTTGGTGGTGTTGGTTTTTTTAAAGTCTAGATCTTCTCCACATGCCTTCTCTGCCTCCATAACTCTTACTCATCAGATCTTATCTCATTACTCATAGCCAAGCCATCAAATATTCCTCATCTGATCCCTACTCTCTTTTTATATGCACTCATAAATGATATCTTTTTCCTGTTTGGCTCTTAATCTGTTTGGCATATTCCTTATGTTTTACCACTTAATCAATCACCTCAAAATTTAGTAGCTTAAAGCAACAAGCATTTAACTGTCTCAAAATTCCCAGGAAGCAGGAGCTGTAAGCAGCTTGCCAGGGTTGTGCTGGCTCCGTCTTTGATAAGCTTCTGGTAGCATGTAGCCACGTGAAGTCCTGCCTAGGGCTGGAGGCCCTGCCTGACTCATTCATTTGGCCATTGTCAAGGACACCAGTCCTAACCCTTGAGCCTCTCCACTTGCAGCTTGACTCTTCCCAGCTCAGCAGCATTCACCTCTGGGGGAAAGAACGGAAGGGTAAACGGCTGCCTCCAGTACTTGTCTTCAAGTCTGGCCACTCCCTACATCTTAAAAACACATTTTTAAAGCAGACTCATACTATCAGGTAGAATAATTGGTTTCTACTTTGTGAGGAAAATTTTTTTGAAGTATTTTAAGCTGACCCACAGGATTACTTAAGTAAATATATATATATATATATATATATCCTTCTTCCTAGACGAAGAATTTCTTAGAACTAGGACCCCCTTACACACACCCCTTTCACTGTTCTCTGCCAGAAGCCTGGAAGTACATAGGTGCGGAGTAATAAGGGAAAAGAAAGAGATGGGAAGAGGAAGGGGTAAGAGGCAAGGACAGAGACATGGAGGTGTGTGGGAGTGTTGTTGTAAGTGAGAGTGGGATATATCTTTGTAACTAAATCCTAAATCGAGAGGATTTTGTATAAACTATGAAACCTTGGGTTTCTAGTTTGAGTAGGGACATATGCAAATGACATGATACATATGATATGGCAGATATAATTTACATGCACATAACATGAAATACAAGGGGAGAGTGTCTAAAGGACAGGAATAGAGAAGAAAAGACACAATACACATTTTCTATTAAATGCAAAATATAGATTTAGATATATATATATATATATATATAAAACTATGAATACATGTGTATGGGGGTATTGTGTTTCACAGCATGAAAACATAAAAGGGGTTATTGGAGGTAAGAAGGGGGAATGAGGAAGCGTGGTAATAAGTAAAAACATCCCCCATTAGTACATAAGTCAATAAGTCCAGGTTTAATAAACAGAGCAAAGCAACTCCCAGATGATTCTCAAGAAGTCAGGAGAAGAATCATATGGCAGATATGACAACTAGGTCTTAAATAGCCTCTAGGCATGGTCTCTAGAAGCCCCGGGTAGAGGCTGATCCTTGGTGGGCCTTCTGAGGGGCAGGGTTTAGAGAGGGCATCTCCAGAGGAGATGGTAGGAAAGCAAGTATGAGCAGAGTACAATGAATGCTTTATCTATTTTATATGAAAATATCATAGTAAACATAATATTTTGTGTGCTAATTTAATATTATCCCAAAGGTGGCTCTGTTGTGAAACAGGTAGCACAATGAACTTGTAAAAATTTCTCAAGAACTAGATGAACACTCTGTACTTATAACACCTAGAGTCTGACACAGGGAGGCCACAATCTTGTTTTCCCCTTTCATGTTTAAATCACTTATACCATCTATTTGACATGGATTCTTGTTTTGGTATATTTCCTATCCTTCCTGTCCATTGGTATATCTCCAAGGCTATGACTCCAAGACCTTTGCACATTCCTATGAGCTTCCACCAATTTCTTCTTGCTCTCTCTCTCTCCTCTTTTCCTCCTCCTCTCTCTCTCTCTCTCAACACTATGACTGGATCAGTTATCTCTAATTCTTTACACCATTTGCTTTTGTGATCTTTCTTTTGCTGCTGTATTTGTTAAGTGTGTAATAGAACTGGGGGATGAATTGCATTTGGGTTTCAAGTCCATTCTGTTCCTTGTTTGTACTAAATTGATAATACACCCAAGGCTTCTGTGACTTAGAGAACAAGCTCTGCCACTTCCAATGGATGTGGTTGCTAGCCATGTTTGATCACATCCTTTTCATGTCTGCACAAACTAAATGGCCCACAAATAGCAGATCTTTTAGTAAAGAAATTGCAAAATTTAGTGAGATTTTCATCATTCTTAATTCTAGCTCTAAGGCAAGCATCTTTACACTACTACTAATAAGACCTCTGTGTTGATTTTTAATGTTCTGTAATATGAACAGTATTGTTATGTCAGGAGCTCTTTCATTCTGTTTTTCCTTTTTGTGTTGCGGAGGATTGACCCTAGGGTCTCACTCAGTGCCAGGCAAGTATTATACTATGACTTTATAATGTGAAGATGGTAAGTTCTCAGTGATCTGTAGAAAACAGACAATATGCAGTTGGAAGTAAGGTTTGTGGGAATGTGTCACTTGAATGACAAACTCTGCCTTTAGGTTTCTCAGACTTGCAATAAAATAGATGATATCTCATGTTTTAATAAACGAATCTGCTGAAAACACATGCACCTGGGGTAAGATTTGCTTGTCAGGAACAAATATGTATATTTTGGAAACACTGGGTAAAATTTCTCATTGAGACTAGCAGGGTTACAGGTGTTATTCATATGGTGATTCTGGACCATCGCTCCCACAGACATCCTGTGTTGGTCCAAATAGGAATGATCCCCAAAGGTTCTATGGCCACTTGACAGGGTTTAGTAGGTGTAGCCTTGTTCTGGGAACTGTGTCACTGGGGGTGGGCTTTGGGGGTTTCAAATGCTCAAGTCAGGCCCAGTGTCTCTCTTCCTGCACCAGCCAGTCTGGATGAAGAACTCTTAGCTTCTCTCCAGCACCATGTCTGCCTGCATACATACTTCCTGCCATGATGACAATGGACTAACCCTCTAAACTTTTAAGCCAGCCCCAACTAAATGCTTTTCTTTTATAAGAGTTGCTGTGGTCATGGTGCCTCTTCACTGCAATAGAACATGACTAAGATGTATCCCAACAGTTTTACCTGCTCTAATATTCATCCTGCCTGAGTGGGGACTTTGGAGTTATTTTCTTGCCCCTTGTCCTCTGGATAAGGTCACAACTGCTTGAGTTCTGCAGATCCATGCAGGAACTGAGATCAAACCCAGTGTTGGAAGCTTAGTGAATCACTTTTCTCCTGCCTCCATGTGCACTAGGTCTGTGGAAATTTGGTGAGTAAGAGCTCCTTCCCTTTAGTGCTTCTAAGCTTCACAGTTATCATAGAACAAACAACAAAAATATGGTCTACTCAAAATCACAAGAGCTTTGTTTGCTTGTTTTTGCTTTGGGACAAATATTAAGGCACAAAAGGGCTCAGGCTTCACAGTGCTAAAGACCTGCAAAAATATGTTTCATCTGTATAAGAGGGCACAGCCTCACAGCCTCTGATCCACATATGAAGCAGCCCCTGGATTTTCACTCTGTGCCCAAGATCTCTAGTGATTGGTTCTCCATAAGAAAATGTCACTCTTTGCTGTTGGCATGTCACTAAATGAGATAACTCTTTCTAGGGAAGGCTGCCCTGAGTGGGTGTCATTCTTGGACTCTGGCCTCCATACCAGTATTGTCCTCAACCCTCACTGTGGCACCCAGTGAAAAGAACTGGCAAGATGGCTCAGCAAAGTGACTGCTGCCAAGCCTGAGGACTCAGGTTCAATCTCAAAGATCTACAAGGTAGAAAAAGAGAAAGGATCCAAAAGGTGTCTTCTGAAAAACACATGGGCACTGTAGCACACACACACACACACACACACACACACACACACACACACGCACACATGTGCATGCACATAAGCACACATATAAATAAATATATATTTAAAAGTAAAGTGATGTCTCTAGACACTTGTCACATATCCCCCAGAGGAATATCATGCCTGGTTGGGAACCACTATTTACATCTAAGGTCATCTTAGTGCCTCATAGGCAGTATTAGTGGTCTAAATATTTTAGATAAGAAACCTAAGTGCTTCCCTGGAAAGGGACCTCACTTCTCCTTCAGCACATACTGCTGAAACTCTATCAGGGACAACTTCTGACACAAAGGGCTTAAGAACAAAGCAAGACACAGGGCTGCACTTTTGATCCATGTTTAATGAAAAAGTCATGTGAATAGAAATGGACACAGAACAAATATGGGTTGGAAAGTGTGGTAACTGTGACAAAGAGAAATCACTTTAGCCCTGAATCCAGGAGCACATAGCTGTCAGTTACTCCTGATCTAACATATTTCTAGAAACTCCAAACACTGCAATAGTTATGGCATCTCTCCACTTTCCTTGGGCCCAGATCCCCAAGACAGCTGTATCTACTGTGTGTTACCAAGGAGTGAAGAAAGCAGAGGGGACTTGATTCTTTACTACACAGCAAGTCAAAACTGGCCAGTGAGCTTTGGACATGGACAAAATGTCTGCTAACATTTTCATGAGAAAGTATTTAGGCTATGCAACCATTTATTCTAGGATAATCAATCACTGAAAAATTACATATGACTCTGCCAACTTTAGCTATGTGGAAAGAAATTTCTACGGTTTACAGTTGAGCAGACTTGAAATATGAAAAGGCATAAAATTTTGAAATGCATAGATGTGAAAATACAGTGAACATCCTACTGGCTTGTTTTATGGCTTATAATTTTCAGTGGGACCAGTCAATATTCTATTTTTACTATTTTCTACTCTTATGTATAGTATGATCATATCTTTTTAACTAAGAAATATATGTATATATATTTCTTATATGAAATATATGAAAATATATACTGGTGATAGCTTTGCATTAATGACCTTGCTTAAAATAAAATATCCCTCTCTCAAGCTGGAAGTTAGGCAGCACTAAACTCATTCTAGACATTTGCCATGTGGGTAACAAAGAAAAGCAATAGATTTTGCTCTCTGTCCCTTTAAGATACAAATCTTGTTGGCCAGTGCAAGCAGCCAGCAACCTCATATGCTCACATTTCATTGGCTGATGTTAGGAGGACCCTTGCCTCTTCTGATACTGGATTCTGAGTTTTTCCAGTTGTTCCACACACTGAGACTGGGCCATCTTCAGTGTCCTGTTCTCCTCTGTCAAAGCCTCAAATTCCCGAACCAGCTGAGCGGCATCCAGCTTCTCCTTTTCTGCCTGGTCCAGCTTGGCAATGAGCTCCTTTCTGAAATTCAGGGCACAGGGCAAGAAGCACAGGCTTCACTGCAAACATATCCAGCAATCCACACTCCTCGCTCTGCACGTCTCCAAGTTTACCCTTCTGGCTGCCGATGACATACCTTTACTTTCCCCTGTTCTTTCTCTTCCCTTTTCTTTATGTATCTTTAAATTTTATTAGCTTAGAAAGGAACAAGTTTCCTTCCATGTGGCATTTTCATACATTTCTCACTCTCCCTCATTTCCATACCCTCTTCCCGCACTGTACCCTTTGGCCCCCAGGCCCCACTTCTACTTTGTTTTATTATCTTCTCCACACTTCCCTTAAAGCCTTTTCTTACACTCTCATGGAGCACTTTCCAGATTCCTGGCCTTTACGCATTTACATCCTTTTGGGTGTGTGTATGTAACAATTAGAAGTTAGAACCCACATGTGGCATTTGTCCTTCTGAACCTGAGTAGTTAGAACCTACACACAGTGTTTGTTTATCTAAACCTGAGTAGTTAGGACCTACACACAGTGTTTGTTTATCTAAACCTGAGTAGTTAGGTGTTTGTTCTTCTGCACCTGGTTTACCTTGCTTGCCATGTCTTCCAGTTCTAGCCATTTTCTAGAAAATTTTGTAATTTAATTTTCTGCACAACTAAATAAACTCCACTGTGTATATGAACCACACATTCATTATCTGTTCATCTGTTTAAGACCTCCAGGCTGATTCTCTGTCCCTGCTATTATAAAAAGAGAACATGGATAGGCAAGTGTCTCTATAGCAAGATGTAGAGTCCTTTGGGTATGTGCCCAGGAGAGGTAATGAGGTCACAGGCTAGTTATATTCTAAGTTTTTTGACAAGCCTCTCACTGGTTTCCACAGTGGCTGCAGTAGTTTACACTCAAATTAACAGTGGAACAGTGGCTAAGACAGGGTCTCACTCTACAAACCTAAGCTGGCTTGAAACTCACTATGTAGCCCTTAAATGTGTTATCCTCCTGCCTCAGCTTTCCAAGTGCTAGAATTATAGTTATAAATTACAATGCCTAAGTATTGTTCTTCTTTTTTATTTTAGTTCATACCAAAAAATCATAAGATTTAGGATCTTTTACTTAGCACCTCCATTAGACACAACTAATATGCTAAACATATTCCAAAGACTCATAGTTTCTCATTCACCCAAAACAGTGATCTTTCAAAGTATTTATTATTTGTGTGTGTGTGTGTCTGTGTGTGTATCTCTGTGTGTGTATATGTGTGTGTATGTGTGTGTCTCTGTGTGTATGTGTGTGTCTGTGTGTATGTATGTGTGTGTATGTATGTATGTATGTATGTATGTATGTATGTATGTGTGTATGTGTGTGTGTGTCTCTGTGTGTGTGTGTGTGTGTGTATGTACAGATGTGCATTGCCACAGCCTGCAATGGAATCAGCCCTCTCCTTCTACTCTGTCTCCCAGAGATCCAACTTTGGCTCTAGCTTGTGTGGCAAGGGCTTTTACCTGCTCAGCCATATCACTGGCCTGTGATCTTTTTGTGGAATATTTATTTAACTATGCAAAGATGTGTTGCATTTGTTTAATTATGTAAAGATGTGTTACTTTATTTCCTTGCCTGCCTAAAAGATCTGATTGGCCTAATAAAAAGCTGACTGGCTAATAGTGAGGGAGGATGTATAGGCAGAACTTCCAACTGGGAGAGTAAGTAGAGAGAGAAATTTAGGCTCAGGGAGGAAAGAAAAGAAGACAGGGAGATAACAGGGGCCAAACAAACAGGAACGGAGGAAGCAGAAAAGTAGGAAATACAGAATGAAAGAAAGGTAAAAAGCTCCATGGCAAAACATAGATGAATAGAAACAGATTAAGTTAAAAGAGCAAGTGGGGTAAAAAAATAAAAGAAAATAATAAAAAAGAATGAAAATGATAAAAAAAAAAGAGCAAGTGGGACAAGGCTAAGCTAAGGCCAAGCACTCATAATTAATAATGTCTCTGTTTTCTTTATTGGGAGCTGGTTGGTAGCCCAAAGAAAATGCCAACTACAGGATGTTTTGTTTTTGTTAAATGCAACAAATCAAGTGTTGAGTGTTTAAAAGACAAAACAACAATACATTTCTGCTTCTGAGAAAGCACATATCAAAGTTTTTTTTTTAAAGTGCAACAAGTTATTGAAATTATTGCTTTAGATAGAAATGAAAAGACCATCAGTTACTAATGCAGTACACAATAAGGCCCTACCCACTGTCTTATGAGGGAAAGCTACTTTGTCTCTTACTGGATCTTTGTCCTTGGAACTTGGTGCTTAGCTTCCTTTATATCCTATATCTCAAGTTAACAAATCTTCATGAGGGTGAGGGTTTGGGGCTGGACTTCAGTGGCAGAGCACTTACTCAAGGCCTAGGTTTGATCTTGAGGATGTTATTTTCCATATCTTTCTCTAGTTCACACACACACACACACACACACACACACACACTGAGTAGTCCCTTAATACCCAGCAGGCATTGGTTCCAGGACCCCTGTGGATCTGCTGGTACTCAAATAAAATGGCATAATATTTTTGTGTAACCTGCACATGCCCTTCTGCATATTTAACTCTAGATAATTTACAATACCTAACACTATAAGCATGCCATGTTTAAAAAAATGTAAATGCTATTCTGAACTGTTTGAAAAATGGGACAAGAAACACACCCTAACTGCACAGCATCTTGATATATACTTGGTTGGATCACGGAGGTAGACCCTTCACCGAAAGGATCACATTTCTGAGAGTTTTTTCTCTTTCTTCTTACATTGACCTAATACTATATAAGATAACAAAAGAATGGAAAGAATATATTCCTACAAAATAATAATATTTACATTTTTATTAGACATAAGTCCAGGGCTACTACAGCAAGAACCTTTGCTGATCACAAAATTCTATCTGTAATGTTCCAATAATCCACAAATAGAAAATGACATGACTATCCTGTCCATTTATATCTACTAAACCATTTGAGCATCAAAGTCTATTAGTTAAAAATTAGATATGATGGATGCATGCCTGTAATCCTGGCTCTTGGCAGCCTGAGGGAGGAACTTGTGGTCAGCCTAGATTGCATAAGGAGATTCTATCTTAAGAACTAAAAAGAGAAAAATACTAGTAGTTAAAGCACACACACACACACACACACAAAAAAACCTCTTTGGACACAAATTCAGACTATTTCAATACATGTATACTCATTCATAAATTATATATTAGTGTATTCTAATATTATAAAGCATACCCAAATATGGATATGTAATGAGATATCATCAGATGCTAGAACAAGTAGATGAAAGAAAATCTGTTGAGGAACAATATATTCACGTGTTCTCAAAATAGCAAAGGGGAAAAGAGGGAAGAAACCTGGGTGACTGCTTCAACCACATCAACAGCATTGTTGTCATTCCTGAGGAGACAGACAGGTACCACATGCCCTGTGAGGAATATGCATTATATCTGAACTATTGCCTACCAACTCAAAATGGACACCTTACATCCAAACATGAGGAGTATTAGACAGTTCAAGAACAATATCCTCATTGTTCAAGAAGAACAAAGCACATTCAGGAAAACTTTACAATTGTAAATCCAGTAAAAGACACAGCATTTTTAACACTTCCTTTAGAGATTTCTATAATTTTGAAACCATGAAATTGATCTCCAAAGGGGCAAAAGTTAATCAGAATAGAAATTCTAATATTTTCTTCCTTCTCCTACTCACTCAATTTTGTATCAGCTGAGCAAAACCAAGCACTGTAAAAGAAGGACCCAGCAGGATGTAAGGGAAGGGTGTGAAATACACAGGCACATACACTAAGTTCTTTGGCTCCAGCTGATCTCTGGATCTTCCAAGATGTTTAAAATAGAACAGGCAGGCTCCCAATAAATACTTGATGAATGAATAATTGAAGGAAAAAAAAAAGTACTTCAGGGAAAGATCATTTATATCTTAAAAGAAAGAAAGCCTAGCTCAAAGTGATCCATTTAATTAAAAAAAACACGTAGCTAATAAGAACAGGCAGAAATCAAGCCTGTTCTGATTAAATGCTCAGTGCTCTGTGTCCCTGAGCACAGTTAAAGCAGAAAATGCCGATAATTAAATATTGATTAGTAAAAGTTCTCGTGTAACCATCTTAAAGAAATTAATAAGGGAAAAAAACTACATGGGCTGAAAAAAGGGAACAAAGGTAAATCTTCCACCCATCAGGTCATCCCTGGTCTGCCTAGAGTCCCCTCCCCCACTTTAAATTACCTAGGTCACATACCATTTAGGTCTAAATAGAATTCTGCTGGGGGTGGGAGGTAGTACCAGGTCTACAGATGGCTATTTCCTGACTCCTTGTTTGACTTTGGTTAATCCCAATGCCATCTGTCTGTCTTTTGTTTTGACTTTTAGAGATGACCAGGGAAAGAATCGCTAACTTTATAACTGCCAGGAATGGTTAAGACTGTCTAGTCCCATCTCTCTGCACTGGAGAATGTCAATAATAATTTCTTCTTTATTACAATCAAGAAGCTTCAGCTGATAGGTTTCTAAATTAGCTTCTTGTAAGTAATTATACAGACAGCCAATAAAAACTGCCAAACTGTCTGCTGTCTCCTGTTTGAGACTTATTTAGACATATTCATGTTTATCTATTAGCAAATCATGAGTGAGGCTCAGCACATTAAGCTACTGAAAATATTTTATAAACAGATGATTCTAGGAAGAATTCATTATTTACAATGAGGTAAAATATGGTCCCAACTTTGATTTTTCAAGCTACCATGTTGATCACCCACTCAACATCATATAATATGGGTGAAGAGCCATAGCTACAGGAATCTTACTTTGTTGCTAAGAACCTATAGTGTAGGACTGTACATGATGCATCTCAGCAGTCTGAAGGATGTACCTTAGAATCTACCACAAATCATCAGATGTTCCCATCTTAAGCCACATACCTGGAAAAGTTTTACTTGTAAAGAAAAAGAGAGAAGTAAGAGTGTTAGTAAAGATTAAAACTACATAGAAATTAATATCAACAGGTAGGAAATTCTTTAGGTTCCAAGAAGCTGATTCATGGATGGTACAAATAGTTTTAATCTAAAAAGATCATGATTGGGCTGGAGAGATGGCTCAATCTTTAAAGGCTTGGCCCACAACCAAAAATACAAGAGTGGAAAGATCACTCTCATGATTGTCAGTGCTTACAGAATTAATTAGGGATTTTTATTGAGAAAAAGGTGAAAATTCTAGACAGTTTGGCTCTGATGAGCTAATAGGATGAACTTTATTTTTTTTCTTTAATTTGAATCCTTGTGCTGGTGGTGCTTGTATGGCCAGAGGCCCATATTTATATTGTAGTGAAAGAGAAAATGCCTCAAGATGATTGAAGGACTGAAGAGCTTAGCTTTCTTTTTTATGATGGAGAGATAACAAATGGTATCAAATTGAGGTTTCCAAACTCAGTCTGACAATGATGTTGAAGGGCCATGAATAATAAGTGCACACATGTACATATAAGATATGAGGTGGCGGGATTGTGGCCAAAGGACAACACTGTTCCCTTGGGAGGGGACTGAGGCTAAACAAAGGTTTGTTTAATTTTAGTGTAACTACACCTGAAGAGTCTTCCCTCATTACAGGAGGCTTAGCGTCATCCTTTGCTTTCACTTACTAGACACGAAATCAGACATTTCTCTAGATATTAGCCAGGTCCTGGGCTGGAGATGGGGTGAAACTGTCCCCTTGAGAAACACTGCTTTAAGACAGCTGCAGCACCCACTCTATCCACCATGCTATCTGATCCTGGGGTAGGGGATAAAGTGAAAAGGGAGATGCTTTCTTGCTTTGTTCTCTGGATATTGCATTGGCTCTGCCTCCTTGGTAAAAGAAATAACTTAAAGATATACTCATTAAGGGTATAAATGCCGTATCCCTTTTAATAAGGATACTATACTGGACAGCATCAGGTTAGGTAGTGTTATCGAGCCAACTTTTATGGCTGAGGCCTTAAAGAAAAGTATGATCTCACAGCCAGATGACATCTAAAGTATGGATATTTAACACAAAACTAGCTTTTTAAATGAATAAAAAATCCTTTTGGCCCTTCCTCTGCCTCTTCAAGCAAAGCCTTCAACACTCAACGTTTAGGGTCCTCTAGTCACTTGCTCAATAAGTTTTATGTCCAAACACAAACCAGGCAATGTGTCTATTCTCACTGGGTTATCTCAGGAACCTCATCCTCACTGCTGGGAAGTAAAACTCAAATCTCATGCTTTACCTGGGAGGCAACCTGTGCACATCAGACATCAAAGAGAAAATGGATGTTTACAGCATGTACCTGCCTACTATCAAAAACACCTGTGGAAAAATACCTCTTATTGTTTCTGTATGGCAAGGAAAATCAAACTTCTGGACTGACTAGATGTGTTAAGACTCGGGCACATGGAAAGGTTTAGTCTTCCCTGTGTTCTCTGCACAGACTTTTCTCATCCCTGAGCGGAACAGGGCAGATGGAGCAAGCCTTTCTTTGTGGCTCTATGACAGTGCCCTGCTAGTATCCTCTCCACCCTCAGACTTTCAGAAATTTCCCCAGAAGTTGGCTTAAAAATCTCTGTCTTTGACGAATTTATGATTACTAAATTTTAGATTACTAAAGCAACAAATGTTCCTATTTTAACACAAAAATTTCTGTTGGCAGTTTCTGAATGAATTAAATACCGACAAGAAAAGCAAGGAAATAGAGGGCTAATTTTACATTAAAGTTTTACAAGTAACCTAAGTACCTTTCCCGCACTAGATAAGCTATTGTTCTTCAGAATCACTTTTTACTTTAATAAGATCTAAGGATGCAGGTTTTATAGTGTTTGTGGCCTCCCAATATGAAAAATCCCTTCTACTGCTTCACCTGAACTTACTAAAGTTATATGATCCTTTTACTGAATAATAATAATAATAATAATAATAATAATAAACCCTCTTAAAATTGGGCAATGTATCTAAGTGAATATTTCTCCAAGAAAATATAAAAGTAGCCTAGAAGTGCATAAAAAGTTGTGCAATATCATAGCCATCAGGGAAATGTAAATCAAAACCACAATGACACATCGTTTCCATCCACTAGTACTGGCAGCATCAGGACAGAGCAAGCCCTTGCAGAGATGTGCAACAATTAGGACTTTTAATAAATTTTTATAGTGGCATTGTTATTTAAAATACTAAATAATGCAAAAAGCCCAAATGTGCATTAGCCAATGAAAGGCAAATAAGATGTGGACAACAGAATATTATTCACAGATAAAAGCAACAAAGCACTGTGTGTGATATATGGATGAACTTGAAATACTATGCTTTTATAGTATGAGAGTCACATCAAAAACATATTACATTATGACATTCACTTAAAAAAAATGTCTGGCAGCAAGCTTATAGAAACAAGAAACAGATTTGTTTGCTAAAACAGCCAGGAAAGAGGAACTGTCCAAGACCACAAGATTTCCTTCTGAGCTGATGAAAATCATCTTCAACTATGACAGCTACACAACAGTGAAAACACTGCAGAGCTCTGAACTGTCAAAAAGAAAATTTCAGTAAGAAGTATCTTCTCATCTTTTGTAATTATCCTTTTCTAATATTGTTCATCTCTTCAGCATGGTTCACAGTTGAAGAAAAATAGAAAAAATGACTTTCTCCACCAGACAAGATATGACATATCTAGAACTCGGCAACCTTTACAGCTGGTTGTAGTTTAATTGTATATTTTAAATCATTTCTTTCTAGCAATTGGTGCTAGATTTCTAAAGTTATGTGGTGTTCAAAAGAAGCTATGTATGTGGAATGAAAATTCTTATAAGATATATCAAAAAGATATGTCGTGCTACAATATATGTAACAATAAGGAATATGGTCAAATGCAAAAAGATCTAGATGTTCCAACTAAAGTAGGGACTCTATATATCATTGGTCATATGCCAGAAATAAATAAGTAGGATTTATCCATGGGGAGTTTATAAACCTTGAAAAAGTTTGACTATCTTTATCTACCCAACAGATATGACCTGTAACAGTTCCATCAATTCTTCTCCTCACACTGTAAGTTCTCCCAAACTTGAACCAGGGAGACCTCCTCTGGAGAGATGAGAGAAGTTCAGTCTCAAGTCCAAACATCAGGCTGTGCACAAACAATTCCAATAAAGAAAACTTCTCTTTTACAATACTTTAGAATCTTTTATGCCTCACATGCATGAGCCAATTACCAAAGGCATTAAAGACAGCCACACTTTATTAAGTGCTGGAAGGAAAATTCTCATCAGGATCATTTTTTTTAATGGAATATTAATTTCTTAGGTCAAATCCATACGGACTGATTTATCTTGTTTGAAGACAAAGACGATTCCAAAAAAGATCTGTTATAAAATGAACTGCTGGTTCACTACAGCATAATAAAAAACAGTGCTGCTAACAGCTTTTGGAGAATGGATTTCATATGGTGATGACTCCAGCCATACTTTGTGATTTAACACTTTATCTTAGAAGCCCTTACTGACACCAGCTCCATACTTTAAATACAAGACTATAGCAATACAAATACAATGTGTTTATGGAGAAGGCATTACTACAACCTATAATGGGCTACCTTAAATCAGCCTCATTCATATTTGACCTCTATAATCAGCTTCATGGTGAATGATAAAAATACAAAGAGATACTAAAGAAAATGTGTGCCTACAATAGAGACAGAGCTCATAAAGACAAGAATGAACCTAAACATTAGCTATTACTAGAGTTCAGAGGATCATTCAGTGGCTTTTTCATTGCTGAAGAAAAGATCTGATCACCAGGGGCAAGGCAGGAGCTGGACCTTTCTGGAGGAATTGCTGCATGTGGAGCAGATGCAGTCAGGATCCAGTTCCATCCTGGGAAAGGTAATGGGCTCATGCAGTTGAGGCAGAGTCAAGGCAGGAAGTTCTATAGAGGTCCCTAGGCATATTACAGGAGGCTGAGGACTAAGTCAGTTTGTAGGTTTCTTGCCTTACATGCAGGAGGTTCTGGGTTGACTCCCAGCACTTCATGGTAGAACATGCCTGTGATTGAGCCATTACAGAGGTCAAGACAGAATGATAAAGAGTTAGGTCATACTTGGGTATATAATAAGTTTGATGCCAGCCTGGATCCATGAAAAAGTCTCCAAAGAACAAGGGAGAAGGAGAGGAAGAGGTGGGAGCTGCTATTAATTTTAAAGGAAAAAGGGGGAAGAAAAACAATTACAATATTGCACCAACCAAGATTTAAAGCAGAAAATCTTAAACCCAGATAGAAGAACTGGGAATAGAAAAAAGGGAACTTGAGAAACTATATGACAGAGAAAAAACTAGTGAAAGATTTGTCTTTGCCTTATATGTAGCCAAATATTTAGAGAATTCAGATACAATTAATTGATAAAGAAATGGCTTCTACAGAAACACATATGACCTTATGAGTCCCTGGGTGGGAGTGCTCCTTATTTCTTTGAGGTTCTGAAAGATTATATAAAGTTTCTCCTCTAACCAGGTGTTTTCTTTTTTCTAAAACTGACTTGACTCTTCCTTTCTTTGATGTTGTGATGACACCCACAAGTTATCATTTTTCCCAACACAAACAGCAAGAACAAGTTTCAGAGCCCCGACATTAGCCATTCTTATGTAATTATTATCCCATAATATTTCAAAATGCAGCACAGAAAAATATAAACTTTTAGAGAGGGTGATTCTTACATTGCCCAAAAAAATGACACATCTGAGGTTAAATTAAATAACAAAGAACTCCTGAAGATCCAAACTGAGGAGTTTATCCATAAAGATGAACTTCCTAGGTGGGCTTTTCTCTATATGTCATCATGGTTCATATGCACATGCACAAGTATATGCAGCCCAGAAAATACACTCACAGGCTACTGATCCTAAGTCCTCCTGTGGCTACAGCATGGTTATTCTCAGAAGTCACACAGTGCTGACAAATGCAATAAATATTTTGGACAGCTTATCAAGACTATGACCAAAAAGAAAGCCTTGGATTTTAGAAGTTGTGCTTACTTATCCCTTATATCCTTAACAGTTTTTAATCCCTTATAGCCAAAAGTTCAAGTCAAATTTTGTATTCGAAGTGAAGCAAGGCAGGGAATTTGGAAGAGGCTGCGTTCATTTGGTAAACAGAATAGTCTGCTTACCAAATCCACAACTATATAGATATCTACCCAATATGCTGTAGTCTCAAGAGTCCAGACTTTTAAACAAAACACATTTCACCTTTTTTCATTTAGAAATTAAGTAAGAAATATATTGTTTCACTGCAGTAAGCTGAAGGAGAAGAAATATAAAGCTAAAAACTGCCATGCTTATGAGTTTTATTTCATACCCTGACAATAATGTGCTTAGCATTAGATGTACATAATGGACAAGGCTTCAGGAACTCACCAATGAGAAATGCCTCTCTAGCTATCTTTGGGGGCTCCCTCCTTAGTCAAAGGTGTAAATACTACCAACATACCTCCCTAATAAGTATGAAAGGTCAAACTGGCCAGTGGATAAAGACACATTGCTTAATTTGATGCTTTTCAGGAATAAAAAAAAAGTAAGAGTAGCTGAGGATAGATGTTGGCAGAAATAAGTGTAATTAACATGGGTTTTGTTAATTAATTTTTAATTTAAAAAATTAAATTAAATAAATTTAACAGTAAAGTTAAATTCTTCAAATTAATTGAATTTGTATAACTTTCCATAGAAGACCTATGATGATAATAAATGTTATCATGATTTAAAAAACTTACTGGGATGATAAAAGGCAGTTAGTCAACTAATGAATTTATATAAACTCTAAAATGGGTTTTCATTTAATGTGGGACTTCTACTGTTTAAACATCAATTAAACATCAATTAAAATTTACCCCAAACCAAAGTGCTTTAAGGCTCTGGGCACAGCCATAGAGAATGTGGCATGGTTCTGGGTAGTATTTTGGCAATTTTCATTTTTGCAACTAAAATCTCTCATTTGAAAAACAAGTTTTGAGTGCAGACACCCCCACGCTCTCTTTCCTAATCCATAGGTAGAAGCATTTGATCTACAGAAAGTCTGTTGCTTGTTCCTACGATCCCCTCCGTCCCCTCCCCTCCCAACCCCCCACCCCCCACCCCCAGTCTCTGCTCCTTAGAAAAGACTCTTCGGGAAATACTTACTTCCTTTCTTCAAGCAAGGCGATCTCTTTTTTGACCTCATGGTACTCCTCTGCTATTTGGCAATGCTGCTTAAACACCTGCATGGATTCTACGGAGTCGTGACAGGGGGGCAGAGGCTGCGCAAACAAGAAGAAGCAAATCAGTCCATCGAATCAGAAAGCAGCACTGTCAGTAAACGTGGCACAGAGCTGGACTTCTATTTGAGGGAACAGAGAGATGAGATGATCGTGCTGACATTGATTTTCCTGTGACATTCGTGGACATCTCACCCCTGAACCAGAGCCCTGAGACCTACCTACCCCAGATCAGTCTCCTACCATGTATAGGTGAAAAATAAGTTTCCCACTGATTTGTGATTCTCCTTGGAAATTGTAAACTGCTTTAGAAAAGATTAGGGGACATATTCCAGTTGTCTGTTTCAGTTCCCTTTTTTTGTCTACACCCATGGTCCTGAGGCGCAAGCCCATGGGAGTGGTGCTCACTTCTGAGGACTTGCTCTCCTCAGAGACAGGCTGCTAGGCTGGGGACAATGCTGGCTGGTAAGAAGGACCAGACCCCTAAACCCTGCTCATCACCCATGAGGCTGAACAGAGAACAGATTTGACTTTCTCCTTTCCTTATCTACGAGGAAAACATCCACATGGCAAATTTTTCTACTTATAACATGAAAAAAATTCCTGCCTCCAGAAGTCATTTTTAACTAAAATTGCCATGAGTTTTTGTTCTTATTTTTACATCAGCAATGTGTGATTTAAAACACTACTATTTGAAATAATAGCTAATTGTCTTTTTAAAACCTTTTAAATCATCCCCTAATTAGTTGTGAGAAAATACGTAAAATTTGAGAAGCATGAAAGTTTGTTGAAGAACAAGTTCTTTGGTCTTATCTGTCATGATCTATGTAGGTGAACAGTGCCTAATGAGGGTATCACTCTCTTTCATTTATACCAGTAAAGTGTGGTCTAATGGTTTCTTACTCTTTGCTCCTATATTCTTCAAACACAGAGATTTCTTTGGTTATTTACTCAATAAGTAACAGAAATTCAATGAAGTGTATGCTCTGGCTGATAGATAAAAGGACCCTTCTCACTCAAAAGAAGTAAAATTCTAAATAGACATGTACATTATTGGCATGTTACACTAAATTTTGTTAATATACACAATGAATATGTTAAACAACAATAAGTTCTACAATGTTTTCAAATTCCAATTAAGACAAATTTTACATTATGTGAAATCCTTGTTGTCATTTAACTAATATGGAATCTAGCAATAATCATTTCATGTAGTGTCTTTCCCTGGATCCCTATGAGTACATTCACAACATCAACCCAGTCGACTGTAGCCTTTTTAATATAAAAATAAATGAAAAACTAGAACACAGCAGTATGACAATATATTTCACCCCAGGAGATGAAGCCATTGCCAAAGTAATTCAGAACTCCTGGCTCCTCCAGTCTGTGGCCCAGAAATCTCAACCTACTTACCAATTTTCACCTGTTATGCTGGCAAGTTACCAGGTGTAACAGTGAGTGGAATGAAAAGCAACATACTCCAGGTTCCAGAGCCAAGCTTTTAAATCATCTGTGACCTGCTAAAAGACTTGCCTACTGGCAGCCATGAGATTACACATCCCATCCTGCCCTCCTGAATATCACATAAGCCACATTCATTCGATCAGGATTTAGCACATTACTTGCCACCTGTAAATACCTGAACTGCAAATTCAGCAGCTGCCTAATGTGAAAGCCAAAAGAGTCTAAAGTTCTGCATAAAAGACTCTGCATGCCTAAGAGAATAAAGATGATAGCAGTCAAGGCAGGCATGGCCTTTCTGCTGTGGTTTCAGAAAACTGAAAATCACAAATTCACTTCCTTCAGGCCAGGGAGATTCCTCCTTCCTCCTTTCTTTGCTTGGCACCTGGCGATTCTGTTAAATACCTGCCATGTTTTCTCCGTGGCTTTGGTTTTACCCGTATGGATGTTTTGCTTTAGAGTGTGCCTGTGTACCACCTACATGCAATTCCTTAAAAGCCAGAAGGTGTCAGATCCCCTGGACCCGAGTCGCAGGCTGTCCTGAACTGCCATGTGGATGCTGGAATTGAATTCCCATCCTCCAGAGGAGCAGTGGCTGTTCCCAAGTGCTGAGCATTTCTCCAGCCTCTTTACTTCTGTCTTTATGTGTATTTTAGCAGGCTGCCTGTGACATCTCTAGGCCTTTTAGTTCATATTCTTGGATATATCTTGCTAACTTGCACAAACCAGCCTGGAGTTCACTATGTGTCCCAGGTGATCGTCAAATCTGTCTCCTCAAGCTTCAGCCCTCAGGCAGCTGGGATTACAGATGTCCACCTCTGTGTCTGGCTAACTGGCATCTGTTAATTGTAGAAATTACATATTTTATAAAAGGACCTGTAGGAGAAAGAGGAATGGGAACAGGAAAGAGTACTGGGAGAGGTGAATATAATCAAAGCACATCATGTACAGAGATGAAAATGCCATAATGAACCATTTTTTTCACAATCATATCAGCTTTCAAAACTATTTGAAAAAGTTCTTTTTTTTTCTTTTTTAACCTAGGCAGTGTGGTCATATTACTAAGGGCATACGGCAGCTGAACTGTATCCTTGGAATTGACAAGCATGACAAGTTTGGTTTTATTTTAAACCACAATCCATGTTGCTGCAAAGGCAGTTTTCTATGAGACTTCTCTTTGCCTAGCCCATCTAGATACCACCCCGCTGGAGTCTGCTGGCTGAGCTTACTTCATTTGTACTCCCAACTCTTTTGCCAGGGAACTTCAAATTTCTCACCACTTCAGAATTTCAAGCCATTCACTGCTAACCACAAATGTACAAATCAACATGTTTACTGGCCAGCAGAATTGATTGTCACTTAAAGACACTAGACACTTATCCCAGGCTATTCATTGAAGAATGTATTTATGTGCATGTGGTTTGCATCCCAGAAGAAATTCCAATCAATGAAAGTTTTATGACTAATGCAATTCAGAATAATGATGTGTGACTCTGTGCCTCCTAATATTCATTGCCATGGTTTTTTCAAGCAGGTTCTCATGTCATCAAGTTGGCCCTGAACTGACTATGTAGCAGAGGATGGATTTGAATTTCTGATCTCCCTGCCTCTACTTCTGTGTGCCACTACACCTGGTTTTCCAACACTCCTGGTGTATGCAGTGCTGGGGTTGAACCTGGGACTTTGTTATGCAAGCAGGGTACCATCTAAGCTCCATCCCCAGCTTCTCTATTGCCCTATGACAGTGTCTACTCTTGTTCGGCCCTTATTGATGACACCTCTCTCTGGTCCTCTTAGAGTTCCTCAAAACAGGAGGTGATGTGACCTCAGTACTCACTACATTAAAATTCCACCTGAGGAAACACAGTCCTAACATCCAAGCATACAAATATGATGATGCATAGTTTAAAAACAGAACTACCAACTCTCTGCTGGGGCGGGGGCACACCAAAGCAGGAAGATAGTGTCTGCAGAAATAAGATGAGAATGTCTCTGGTGTTGATCAATTCCAAGTTCCTAGTTGTTATGAAAACTGGAAAGTTCCTGACTCTGAAGAGGAGCAGATGGAAGAGAGTGTAATTGCTCATCCTTGCCAACTGCCCAGCTTTGAGGAACTCTGAAATAGAATATGATGCCATGTTGGCCAAAGCTGGTGTCCATCACTGCAGTTGCAAGAATATTGAACAGAACACAGCATTCTACAGTGCTTGAGTGGAGTTTGTATTTATTCCTTGATTCTCAGGATTACCTGGTTTTTTTTGGGGGGGGGGGAATAGAGATTACACTCCATTTTAATTTCTCTCAAAATCAGCAAGCATTGTCTGCTAAACCTAAAAAGAGTAACCTAGTCCAGACTGGAGGGAGAATGATCTAGAGTATATTAAATTATGATCATTCAAATTTTATTATGTTAAGACTTTAAGGATTTGAACAAATGTTATAGTAACTAACACATCTACAATATACAGTA
>PVIH01024761.1:0-22083 GCA_004025045.1 Sigmodon hispidus | reverse complement strand
CCTGCTCTAACACACTTCTCCCTTCCTTAACTAAACAGATCGTAAAGAAAATAAAAGCAACAATCACAACAGCTCCCACCCAATAGACAATCTCCATGTGTTAAAGGGTAGCAAGGTTCAATCAAGGATGCCTCTCTGAGTGACTCACCTGCAGTTCTGAATCCACCTTCTCTTCTGTCTCCAAGAAGGGGTCTCCCATCGGTGCGAAGGTGTTTCGATTCCCGGGTTTCGAGCACCAGTTGTCCCACGCCCTGTCTTCGCCTGCGAAGAAGAACGCAGTACGCAGTTTGGATCCTTCTGCAGCAAGTTTATTCTTTACCAAATGGGAAGAAGACCCCGACCCCTTGCCAGGAGCCGGCTTTTATACTGCCAAGCCCTAGCCTCTTCCGTCTCCCCTTCTGATTGGTTGCGAACTCTCGCCTGACATGACGCAGGGTCAGAGGGCTTGGCTCACAGAGTGGAAACTTACCGGGGGACATGCGCAGAAGCGTTGTTTATCGCCTCGGCCGCGCCTTGGTACCGGAAACCGGCACTGTCTTTCCTGCTTGACCGGGCTCCTGGCTCCCTACACTTTTCTTTCTGGTAAAGAAGTTGTTCCACCACCTCTTTCTTCATTTTTATCTCCTAGCCTTTGTGATTTGGCTGAAATGCACAGCTGACCTTGAGTGCAGGCAAAGACATACTTATGGTCAGGATGCCATTGCCTGTTTCCTTTCCAGCAGCCCTTAGGTTACAGAGATTACACAAAGGGTTTGCGTTTCTCTAATTGGGATGTAAGAGCTCCAAGGGACTCACTTCTTAATCTAGGGGAAGGTTTTCTCTGTACAAAGGCAGTAAGACATGTGTTATGGTGCCAGGATTTGTGTCCTCTTCACTGCTGAATGGAATGAAGCCTCATGAATCAGTCGCTGGTGTCCTGGGGCCAGCAGCTAACTGTGTTTGCTGACTCTCTGATTGATTGGCTAATGTGTTGGCACCTGGTTAATCACAGCAACCTTCCTGTTACTTGTTTTGGCGAGGGCCTCTGCTTTCTAAAGGAATATGACATTCAGCCATTCAGCTTCATACCAAGTAACGCACAAATAATACCAAGGTCAGAATTCCCTCTACCTTCCTAGGGGAGGGGATGTCACATTTGTCCTCCAACTTATACCAGTGTTTGTTAACATTTTCTGGACTTGAGAAAATAGAGGACAGAGAGACTTTTCTATTTACATGCTGGAAGAGTTTAGTGGTTTTTTTTCCCTTGTTCATTTGAAGTCTGTGCATATGTGCACTTATATAAATAGGGGCACTGAAGGATATTCACCTCACCATCCAAAAGCAAGAATCACTATCTATCAGTCACAGGACAATTACTGCCATGTCAACTTACAATAAATTCCATCCTACCTGTCACTGAACATTGGGCCCTACACAGCCCTGGCTCATTGCATATACAATCAATCTGCACAGTAGCTCTGCCAGATGGAGGGAGACTTACCACCCTGCCAATGGGGAAGCAGGGTCTCTGAAAGGTGAAGATGTCATTGTGAGCAGTGAATGTGAGTGGCTTCTACAAACAGTCAATGCTGTCCCTCTGTGCTGTGAAGCCTCAGGTGAGAATTTCATCTCTTTATGCCCAAGATGTGCACTGCCTCACCTCTTTCTCTTTCCCTCTCCTTCCCCGGCCCCCTCCTGTGTGTGTGTGTGTGTGTGTGTGTGTGTGTGTGTGTTTAAGTGGTGTGTCTGTCTCTGCCTTGCTCTTCATACAAATTTGGGGTAAAAGCTGAAAAAAATAACAGCACAGAAAGGCAATGCGTGATACAAACAAAAAATGGGGGAACTTCCTGTGAGCTAAGAGGGTTCCAAGAAACTGGCCACAAGGTGTTTGGTAGGTTGAATGTAATTGGCACCCATAACTGCATAAAGCATGGCACTGTTAAGAGGTATCACGTTACTGGAGTGGGTATAGCCTTGTTGGAGGAAGTATATCATTATTGGGGCAGGATTTGAGGTCCAAATACTGCCAGTGTTTCAGTTGACTTCCTGCTGCCTATAAGATGTAGTACTCCCAGCTACTTCTCCAGCACCATGCCTGCACACTACCATACCCCTCCCATAATGATAATGGACTGAACCTCTGGAACGGTAAGCCAGCCCCCTCAATTTAATATTTTCTTTATAAGAGTTTCCATGGTCATGGTGTCTCTTCACAGAATAAGAAACCCTAACCAAGACAGAAGCTGGTAGGAGGAACTGGGTGTTGCTGTGATAGGACTGAACATGTTTTTGTTTGGAGAAATTTAAACTTTGGTATTTTGGATTATGAAAGCAGTGGAATGCTTTAAGCACTGCTAATGGTCCATACTAGTAGGAACATGGAAAAAGTGGTGCTAAGAGTTATTTGAACTGTTAGGTGTTCACTGAAGAGGTTTCAGAGAAGAAGAATTTTAGTGTGCTGCCAGAGATTGTTCCTGTGATATTTTGGTAAAGAAAGTAACTGCCTTTTGCCCTTGTCCAAAAGGCTGCCTGAGGCTAAAGTGAGGCGTTTTGGATTAATTCCACTGGCAGAGGAAATCTTAGAACAGCCTAGTATAGACAGACTGTCATGTTATTATTAGTGGTAACTATAATAAAGATTGATAATAAAAAGGAGCAAGTAAGCACGGTAAATTATAAAATGTAAATTTTGCGGAGAAAAAAAAAGCACCAGGAAGTGGAATAAAGTTAATTCCTGTGTTCAAGGAAAGAAATTGATTTGACTAAGAAATGGATTAAAGGGAATGGTAACCTCTAGGCAAGATCCAACCCAGCTAAGTTTTCCACTTGTAGAAAGGAACTAAAGAAAAGCTCAGAGCCAGATGTGATGGAACAGACTTTTAATCCCAGCACTGGAAAGGCAGAGGCTGGCAGATCTCTGAGTGTTTTAGGGTTTTTATTGCTGTGAAGAGACACCATGACTATGGAAACTCTTATAAATGAAAACATTTAATTGTGGTGGCTTATTTATAGTTTCAGAGGTTCAGTCCATTATCATCACGGTGGGGAGCATGGAAGCATGCAGGCAGACATGGAGTTAGAGAAGTAGATGAGAGTCCTACGGTTTGCAGGCAATAGGAAGTCAACTGAAACACTGGGCAGCATCCTGAGCTTAGAAAACTTCAAAGCCTGCCCCCATGGTGACACACTTCCTCTAACAAGGCCACACCCACTCTAACAAAGCCACACCTTCTAATAGTGCCACTCCCTATGAGCTTCTCGGCCCTGTTACATTCAAACTACCACTAGATATTTCTTGTGATCTGAGAGCATTCCAAGAAACTATTCACAGGGTGTTTCTTGTTATTTGAGAGAGGTCCAGGCACCTTTACCACATCTGGAATCTTACAAAAATGCAAGTTGAAAGACCCTCTTCTCTTTCGGAGGAAGAGCCTCAGGATGAAGAGTTACTTTAATTGTTCAAGTCTGCAGAGCAGATAAACAATAGCAGTGGGGCATGAACACCGTTCCCACTCCAAAGCTCCATCCTTTACACTGTTCCAAATTTAAAAAGTTTAACACATGTTTCTCCTTCTTTATAGAAATCAGTAAATAACAGCAAAACAAGCAACTCAGCAAGAGATATCTCCATCAGGAAGACAGAGATGCAATGTGTCTTTCTAGGTCTGGGTTACCTTACTCTGCATAATTTTTTCCTGTTTCACTCATTTATATGCAAATTTCATCTACTCATAAGTGTGTAGCACTAATTAGAATATATACATATATATTATATACACTTATATGGTGGCAGAGGGATATGTGTGGATCTCAGAGGAGTAGGAAGGATTAGAATGTTAGATTAATATCATTGAAAAATGCATGTATGAAATCAAAGACTAAACAAAAATTACTAATTTTTAAAAGGTAATTTAAAAAGATACTTTAGCAAGGTTGTCAACCTTCCAACGATTTTCTAGACATTAGCAGATTTCCATTCACTTATGATTTTTTTTTAAACTGACTCCAATAATCCTAAATTTCTCCTGACACTTCTAAATTCTGAAGATGCTTCCATTTCCCTCTTAGTTGTGTATAAAGCACATGTGCATCCACAAATTCTGATATCTGCCATGAACTTGTGGAACTAACCTATACGGAGACCTAGGGCTGATTGTGTTAAATATTTGCTATATAATGTGTTTGATGGGGTCACTTTTAATACTTTTTTTTTTTAACTTTGATTATGCTCTGTGTTAAATGTGTATTGAGAAACAGTGGTTGTGTAGACTGCAGGTGCTGAGTTGGGCTTTATTGAGTAACGTACATCCACTCAGTTATATGGTGATGAATAGTGTAAATAAAACCAACAGAAAGTGAGGGGCTCTGCTTGTCCCACTGAGAGGCTTAAGAAAAGTTGGTTATTTGTTCATTTCCCGTTTCCACCTTTAAAGTTCTAACAGCCAGGTAATGGGCTACTGGGCAGGTGGGAAGCAAACAGGACACTGTGGATGGGGACATCCAGGCTGTGTATTAAGAAGTGGAACAGTCACACCCTGGCTAACTATCAGCGTTAACATTTTTAATCTTGGATCTTTCCTAATGAGCTCTGTCCCTTGATGACCTAACATACACCTGCAGGATGAAGACATTCAGAAGTGCCTGATATAGAGACAGCGGTGATTGGCTCATAGCAAGGCCAGGCACCACTCGAACTTAAGTTCCTGAATGAAAAATTGAGCAGAGACAGTTTCTTGGAAGACTGTAAGCTCTCAGGAGAGAAAGCCAACTGACACTAAGAGAGCTCTGTAGCTATAGTGTCACCAGAGAGTGAAAGATCAGGCTGCTGTCTCTTACCTCTGACTTCCTCCTGCAAGTCTGTTACCTGCAACTTCCTGTGGCAGGGCTTCATTAGCATATTAAATGTGTGTGTAGTGTTCTAATGAGCCATGGGTCGGTCACCTTCAGGAATTCCAGAGGGCTTCTGCCTCTACCAGTGACACCAGTGCTGTGTTGAGGTGGCTGTATGGGGAAAAGGTAGCAAGAAAAAGGCCAGCCTTCCTCTTTGCCAACTAGTTTTTTTTAATATGATAATTTTATATGGCTTTGTACAGAGCCTTCTGGATCCTGGTCTCCTGCCTCAGGACCCAACTCTGGCCATGTGGGTTCTTAGGTGTTGGGTTTCATCGCCAATGCTGCTCCTGCCACAGTTGGAAGCTGCTCTTGGTGGAAATCAGGAGGTGCTCTACTCTCATGAATTTCTGTTGCTGTGATAAAATATTCCCAACAAAAGCGATTTAGGGAAGAAAAGGGTTACTGTCTACCACAGCAGGGAAGTCAAGGCAGGAACTGAAGAAAGCAGCTGGTCACATCACACGTACAGTCAAAGCAGAAAGGATGAATGGGTGAGTGTACCTGTGCTTGCTATTCAGCTCAGGCTCACCACTGTCATGTAGTACAGGACCCGGAGGCCGGGGCTGGCGAGGCTTAGATGAGCTGGATCTTCTTGTATCAGTTAGTGTATTAAGACAGCCCCATAGCCATGCTCTCTAGCCATTCTGTTCTAGACAGTCCCTCACTGAAACTTCCTCCCAGGGTGACTCTAGATTGTATCCAGTTAACAATTAAAACTAACCAACACGGGAGTGATCGATCCTGGGTTTTTTGGTTGTAACAGGTTTGTGTTACAGCAGAAGGAGGCTTCTGACTGCTCTCTGGAGGGTTGTCATCTCATTTATGCACCTGGTGCCCCAGGCTGGTTTTGATGACCTTCCTCCACCTCTTTCTGCAAGGAAGTGACAAACATTTTCCTGCTTGTTGTGTTTCTCCATTTCATAAAATAACCAAGATAACAAGCCTTGTCCAAAATTGGCTCTGTAACACATCTCCATGCTAATTAATAGCAGCCTCGATGGCGTGAGGTTTTGAGGAAAATAAATTACCTATATTCAGGTGTCTGGATTTTACCACCATTAAACTTAACTACCCTGTTTGTTCTCTTTATTGCTCTCCTTTTGTAACGACTATAAAAAAGAAGTTACAATACTTGAGCCAGAGGCTGGGAGAAAGCCCTCTTTTCATATTTCTTACAGCTTCAAATCAAATCTGATCAAGCACTGCTGACCATCTGCCTGGGAAAGGTTATTTGGAGAAGTCTCCCATTCCTGCCCCGATTCTTATAAGTATCAATCCTATTTTCTAATTCTTTTGCTGGATTAAATTTATGAACTGCTCAGCCCTTTGGGTGATAAATCTGTTGATTGTGATCATTTCTTGCTTCCAGTTTCCAATTAACATGATTGGTATGGAGTCCTCTGAGACGGCTCAGGCTCTGTACTTTCATCTTGCAACCCAGAGCTGAGTCAGCGCAGATGTCAGCCGGTCTCCACGCCCCACTCCAGGCATTTCTCTACTCACACGCCTTTTGGAACATTTAACAATAGTTCAATATTATTTCCATTTATATGAAATGGAGAAAAGCTGTCCTAAATTGAAAAGCTACAAACACAACTTGTAATTTTCCTGTAAAAACAAAAACCTTATGCAGTACAGGTCATTTCCATACTGTGGGCAGCTTCTTGTTTACACAGGGAAATGGATCCAGCTTTTAATCAGACAGTGTTACCAATGGGTGGGATGCATGGTACAAATGCAAAGCGACATGCCTAAGGTAAAGACAATAAAGGTAAGGGAATTTGCTCCAGGGTGTTCATGCAAAGATGACTGTCTTTAAATTTTACATCAATCTGCCAATCTGAGTCCCAAAAGAGGAAGGTTTTGGGAAAATGTGAATTCCCTCTTCTCCTTCTCCTCCTCTTTTTATTCTTTTTCATCTACGCCTTCCTCCTCTCTTCACTGTCTTTATTACCATGATCTTGCATCTGGTAGATGGGCACTAGTTTAAGAAACTAGGAACAGGCATGTTATAATTTGAAATGTCCTTCCCCAGACCCCCATGATCAGGTATTATTTTGATAGGCTCTGGAAACTTAGGATGTGGAGAGAGATGGAGAAAGCAACTCACTTAGGAGGAGAGGGTTCTATTATCTTTGGTTGCTTCCCATAACAATACTGTCTGCTTCCAGACTGACCACGAGCTCAACAAGTCTCCTCTGATCCTTCTACCCTAATGTACTATTCAAGCACAGAGACCAACCAAATATGGGCTGATGCTTCTGAAGCCACGTACCAAATATTTCTTTCTCTCTCAGGTACTTGGGTCATAGTAACCCATGAAAAGTTAGTTAATATAAGATGGTTCTTGATTCTAAATCAAGCTTGATTAAGTCTTAACTCTACTATTGGTACCCTTTTTCATTTCTGGTAATACATACTTTTATATCTCGGTTCCAATTCCATCATTAATAGTCAGAGAATAAAATACTAATTGTTTCTCATGGATATATTCCAATACAACACAATTATCTCTATGCCAACAAAAAACTAATATGTTAAAAAAATACCTTCTTATCCAATAAGGTACATCTGAGAGCTGGAACCTTGGAATCAAAATAGTTCGATCTCTTCATTTATACATCCATTATAAAAATGATATATCTTCTCCTTATTTTGATGTTCTCATCTATAAAATGAAATTACTAATCATAGAATATATCCTATAATCATGAGTTAAATAGGAAGAATCACACTAAGAGCTAAAATTGTGGTAAGTGTGCTTATTATTTCAAACAGTAATGAACCATTATTATTCCCTTTAGTGAATATTTTTGAATACCTACTTTGTGTCAGGTTCTCTTTTGGGAGGCATGGCCTAAAGGTAAATTTGGAGAATTTGGAGCTAGCCCAGTTATTATACCCTGGTCTTAAATGTGTGTTGGAGTCAGCTGTGGCCTGAACAATGAGGTGGTATGCCTCTTGTCTTAGTGCTGGGCTCTGACACGGTATCATGGTTGCCACTGCCCCTGCTCAATCACAAGCTCCAAAAGCACAAGAATTGTTTCTGTTTTGGCTCCATCCCCAATGCGTAGAGCAAGCCTTGGCACATGCCAAGATCTCAATCAATATTTGTTAACTGCCAAGTGAAAATAGCATTCCTACCCTTGAAGACTTTGCATTTTTAGCAAAGTTGTCCAACACTAAAAATTCTATTATAAAGCCATTTGTTAGAAAATGCTACAGAAACTAATGGAAAAAACTTAACCCTGTCCTGGAAAGTTAGTACAGGGCCTTGATCTTTGAGGCCCCAAAATGAGGTATGGCATGGATTTGAATGGCAAAGTGGTCACTAGCTATGCTGGTAGGAGGCAGTATTGAGAACAGTAGCTTAGATAGACCTTAGCTAACCTGCTGAAGGAAGAGGAGATGGTCTCCTGAGAACATGCTCACTATCTGGTTACTTCTGCTTAAATTTTTCTTTTCACTAAATATTGAAAGAGATGATACTCAAATACTACTAGTAACACAAGGCACAGAAGTGTGAATAAATGGGCCCAAAGCTCTTAATATTATTTCAGATATGGGTTCTGGCTGTGCTAACAAAATCTAAATGGAAAAGTGATCTAAATTAGAGATCTACATTTCTTACTTTAGCAAGTGTGTGTGTGTGTGTGTGTGTGTGTATGATATAGTGGCCCTTTAGGTTAGGGACCTGGACTGATTTTATATTCTGCCATCACAACCCAGCTTCTATCTCAGTGTCCTAATGGATGTTCTGATGTTGCCTATGTATCCATGAGCACAATTGGATATGGAATGAAAAATAAAGGTTACTATATAATTCAGTTTGCCTTTCACACTGACTGGGAGCTAGCTGCAAGAGAAGCTGGAAAATAAAGTCTTGGGTTGATAAACACGTATCCATACAGATTTTAATGCTTACAAAGGGATTTTAAACAGATATCTAGGTGGTATTTTTTCTTTTGTATGCTCTCCTATAGTACCTGCCAACTACAGCTTCCCCTTTGTTGATTCCTCCCAGTTTCCTGGCACCTGCACCTTCCTGCTCCTTCATATCTTCCCTGCCCCCAGCAAAGAACAGGCCTCCCAGGGATGTCAGCTGAACAGAATATAACAAGTTACAATGGGATTAGGAACAAACCCTCACATCAGCGTTAGGCAAGGCAATCCAGTGGAAGGAAACATGTTCTAAGAGCAAACACCCACTACTTCCACTGCCAGGAGTCCCCCAAAACTTCAAGCCAGCAACTATAACATATATTCAGAAGACCCTGAAGGTTCTACAATTGCCACGTTAGTCTCTATGAGAGGCTATGAGAGTTGCTTAGCTATTTCCACTGGCTGTGTTTTCCTGGTTTCCTTAGCCCCTCTTGCTCCCACAATTTCTCCTGCCTATCTTCCATGGGGTTCTCAAGCTGAAGAAGGGGATGCAATGGGCTCTCTCATCCTAGTATTTTGCTGTGGTTCTCTGCATCTGCTTCCATCAGCTTCCAGAGGCAGCTTCTCTGATAACAAGTGGACTAGGAACCAATCTATGAGTATAACAGAACATCATTAGGAAGTGTGTTACTGATTTTAGTGGCCTTTCTTTCTTTCTTTGCCAATAATGTTTGGTTCAACCCTAGGTCTCTGGGCTATCGGTCCTCTGGTTCCTGATCATATTTCAACACCCTGTTTCAGTAATTTCTGTGCACAGTCAGGGGATTATTGTGAGAGGTTTTTTAGTGTGTAATACACAGGTATGAAACTTGGAATAGTTGACCTTCTGGGAGCAGCTGAGCTTTGTGGCAAAGGTAAAGGAAGGCTGCCACATTATAGGAATCTCAAGGACCTGTTTGAAATAATGGGAACTGACTCAGGACAAAGTAAAATACCAGAAAATTTGGAAAAAAAAATATGAGCCCTGGAAATAGATACCCAAGTTTTCTTGTAGCTTTCAATGAGCAAAAGCCAGAAAATCAAATAAGACAAATAGTGAAAGCAAGTGTTACAAAAAGTTCCAAAATGAAAGGATCAGAGGCAGAGAAAAGGGGATCCGTGAGCCTTCCTGGCTACTTAGCCAAGTTAGCAAGCTCCAGGTTGAGTGAGAAACTCTTCTCAAAAATTGAAGTTGATGGTGACAAACGAAGACACTTGACATCTTTGTCTTTCACCTGCACCTATAAGTAGACACATGGGAAGGAGGAAGAAGAGGAGGAGGAAGGGAGAGGAAAATAGGGGAGGTGCTGTTAATCCCAACTAAAGCTAAGAGATAACTTGGTATTGTTACATGTGAGGTCATTAATAACTATGCACTGCTTCTTGATTGCTATGAAGCAACGTATTTGTGTTTGTTTGTTTCAAATGTCAAGTATAGCAGCATCTCAGACCCTTATAACAAGAAAATAGCTGGAAAACATTCCATCAAGGACCTCACAAATTTCACTCCCCAATAGCAGGATCGCGCAGAGACACAAGTCTTAAAGGCAGGGTATGAGATAGAACTCAGAGTTCCAGGTTCAACAGCTCTGGCCCAGTTTGAGAATCTGAAGAGCGAACAAGCTCTCAAAAGATGCTGATGCCACATGCTGACCGACAACACTTTGATTTCGTTAGAATCCACCGAAGTGTTCCTTAGGAGATGGGAAAGCTAAAGTACTCAGAGGGGAAAAGGCTGGCTTGAGAACCTATGCAAAAACTGAGTGAGCCAGACTTTCCCATGCCATCCAGAAATGTGTCCTCAAATGTAGTATCCCAGCATTCATTACTCCACAGCATGTATCTTCCTCAGAATACACCCTCCAACAAGCATCCTTCCTAGCATGCAATTCTTCATAGCATAGATCTCTCCCTGTCTGCATCTCCCCACAGCATGAATCTCTCCACAGCACGTATCTGCCCTCAGTATGCATCTTCCTATCATAGACTTCTCCCTTCAGCAGGAATCTCTCCCAGCATGTATCTCCTTCACCATAAACCTAATTCAAGCATTCTAAATCTTCTCCATCTATTCCTGCATGCATCTCCCAGTATGTATTTTCCCCTAGAGGCATCTCTCCAGCAGGCATCTTTCCAACAGAATGTTTCCTAGCATGTATCTCTTATGCAGAATCCACCAAGAATTCTTTGGAAGTGGGGGTCCACTATGTGCCTCAGTGGATATAACTGCTTGCCATGCAAGGCTAATAACATCAGTTCTAGCCTCAAACCAAGCTACAGGTAAAAGTAAAGAACTAACCCTATAAATTAACCCTTGAAGCAAGAAGCAATTAGGCATGAATGTGGCACACACATACACACACACACACACACACACACACACACACACACAAACACAAACACACATTGTGTTTGGGATATTTGATTGCACTGTGATATTCCTAGATTGTGTTAATGTTATTTTTCAATGAGGGGTAGAGCCAGCAACTAGCTAACCAGAATTAGCCATAGAGAAGCCAATAATACAGATAAAATGGAGGGACTTGGAATTCATGAGCTCTCTGGGACCTCTGAAGAGGCACTGGCTAGATCTCCAGTAAGAAAGGAAAGGTCAGCTAGTCAGTCATTCTTTCTCTGCTTCTTTGATCTACAAGGTTTTTACCCCACTGCCTGACTCTTGAGGTTTTATTGGTAATAGAGCAATTTGGAAAACACCACACCACACACACACACACACACACACACACACACACACACACACACACACGCACACATACACACACACACATACCATGCATACATGTACATCGCACAAGCACAGATAAGATATTTTTAAATGGGGTGCTTTGCTCAGCATTTGCATCTGTATTCCTGTGCACGTCTCATAGCAGTTGTTTTGTGTGGTGTGCAGCCCTCCTTCACCTCCCCGGAGTGACTGAGAGACGTTTAATTGGCTAACCACCAGCCTAGATAAGGGAGGCAGAGAGGGGGTTAAGTGGGATCAAATATACCTTTCTGCCACCATTCAAGAAGAAAATTGACACGGGAAAAAACTGATGGAGAGTAATACCCAGTATCATCTCTGTCCTTTACTGCTTAGCTGACTGTCACCTCTGTCCTTCCCCACATGGCTCCACTCATCTCCCAGGGCAACCTTTCCTCAGCTGGTACCCAATCACTATAAGCTCCACCAAGGATGTCTTGTGAGTTGTCTTCCAACGCTCCTGCTGTGGGGCCTCCTGATGGATCAGGGTGGATTTTTGCTGTAAAGACCAAGTTAACATGTAGAAGAACCCTGAAAATGATGCAATTTATTCTGCTTATTGCACAAGGCAATAGTCCTAGTGAAATAGTATCTGCTGCCACACAGAATTTATCCACAGAAATCATTAAAGGGAACTGAACAATGGAAGTAACTGCAGAGATATTTGGAAAGCAGGGATCAGATGATGATGAGACAATTCTGGGGTTAGCAACCACAGAAAGCTACCACCCCAGGGTGAAGCTTCCCACAGCTAAGAGCTGAACCATCCATAGGGAGCCAGAATCTTTGAAGATGGCTGGAAAGGTTAATCTTCATCGTTAAGTAGTCTAAGAATCATTTAGGGGATTGAGGCAGGACTCTGGTGTGTGCCTGAAAGGACATGTCAGGATTATCTGTGGGGCAAAGCCTTGCTCTGAATGTGGGTGGCAATATCCCATAGGGTCTAGGACCTGGTTAAATAAAAGTTGAGGAAGGAAAAAGCCACAGATGAGCACCAGCATTCCCTTCTCTCTGCTTGCTGTTCTCCTGTGATGTGAGGGGTTTCTGCAGCATGCATCTACCAAGGTGAACAGAAGCATGATGGACCGAGACCCTCTGAAACCACACTCCAAAATAAAACCTCCCTTCTAAAGTTGTTTTCTGGGGCATTCACTTACAGCAATGTAGAAGTCAAAGTCCACAGGCTCTCCTAAGGATCGAGATTGGGTGGGGGCAGGGAGCTAGGACTATGACTAGAATAAGTCAGGGCAATAGTGGAGAATGCAGAACGGTAGTGAGAACTAAACAACAAGGAGCAGAGGACCTCACTTCTCTGGTTCCTCCACTCATGTTCTCAAGCACAGCCTGAGATGGAGTTGCATGGAAGTATTTACTAACTCCAGGGGAATCTCTAAATTTAGCTGGATTTCTCTAAGTGTTTTGGGGGTACTAATTGCATTTAGCCTCTCTCCTACAACGAGGCAATTGATTTTAGGCTTTGTACACCTTGGAGAAGTAGATTATTAGGTACAGATTCCCAGGGCTCCTTGTAAGTTTGAGGCCTCTCCAGGCAAGAAGGCAGCAGCCTTTGAGAGAATATTATAGGTTGGGAGTTCAGTAGCCCTCTCCAAACTCCAAATTTGTACACCAGTGACAGTTATCAACCATGCTTGCTTTCCTGTGTACTCATAGACTACTGATTGGTGGAATTTGACTCATGAAAAGAGAAGATGACCATTTACCACTGGACAAACAATTGGTGTGCTCTACCCTGAAGAAGTCCATCTCCCCTGTCCCCAGCTTTTCTCCATTGCCTAGAGCTCTTTGTGTGGGATTGAGACCTTGAGAGCTTTCCCTGCATCAGTCTGACATGTTCACTGGTGTCATATTTGTTCAGCTCACACTTGGGTAGTCATATATGCATGCAATGATTTTTTTTAAAAAAAAAGGAGGTCATGACTTTGAAGGAGGGGGCAAGGACATATAAAATGATTTAGAGGGAGAAAAGTAATTAAATTATAATCTCAAAAAATAGAGGAAGAAGCAAGACAAGTGAATCTGAGATGAAATGAGCAATGGGAAGGTCATAAGTACTAAGTGGTATGAGCTGAGCTGAATTCTCTTTCCCACTCATCCCAGACAGTTTGGCACTTTGCAAAAATTGAATCTGTCTGCAATGGTTGAAGATTTATTATCACTAAGGAAATAGTTTTCAGTGGGAATTATGATTTGCCTAAGAATGCATGACAGATACTGATTTAGTGTCTAACACACTATAGTTTACTCAATGACCTAAAGGGAGTTTGAGAGGAATAGAGATTCAAGCATTGGTCTTATGGGGCTTTACTTAACTGTAGACACCTTGCAACCTGGAATGTCCATTATAAAGAAACCTTATGTGAGGTGTAAGCATTGTGGAGACTTTTTCAGTTAAGAGCCTAGTGGAGCATGACTATTTACTAATTTGTCACAATCCTTTACCAAGTTTCTACTTTTTTTTCATTATTTTGAGAATACTTTATTAGTTTTTTTAATCAAACCCATGTAGATAAGACCTTACATATTTAATACAGTGCGTTACCCCTGTACAAATGGAAAAAAAATTAAGTTCAACATTTCTAGACCAATATGGCTGTTAATTTCTGTACAAGTTTCTACTTTTATAATGCTTTGCATAACACCTTGAAAGCACTTCCCACGTGGATTGTGAGTTGGATGCTCTCTGGCAATTATATAGAGTATTTGCTCAGCTTCTCATAGCTCTCAGCAAATATTAGCTGAGGGAAGATATCTATCTGTTGTCCAAGGAGATGGCTGAATGAAAAAACCATGGACATTAAACTCTGAAGATGCCAGGGAAGAGCGCGACTTATCTCAGCACTAGGCACAGGGTTCTCTGCATCTACCAACCTCGGTTCTTCACCTTTACCCCGTGAAGAGAAAATGATACAGGCCCTAGAAGACTGGGAGAATTGTTCCAGGTTCTTTGAATTATCTTCAAGAAAATACAGGAAGAAGAAAGGATGCAATGCTCAACCAATGATATGAGCAAAGGAAATAAGAAAGTGAGTGAAAGTAGTCATAAATGATTAATGAATTTAGGATGCAGAAGATAATGAGCCTCTCACTCAGGTATCTTCAGAGACCCATTTATACACACAAACACACTTGTGAACATGTGCATATACATACACATACGTGTTCATCACCTATGTATTTACATGCATATACACAAATGCATATGCTACTTAAATACACATACAAAAACATCTATATCTCATCCTTCTGTAACAGATACATATACACAGACTGCCCTACATAAGAAACCCATAAGCTAAGTTCACACAATGAGGAGCACTATTTAAGAAATCTTACAAGTGATTTGTGGATTTTGCCATTTTTTTGTCATACAGATTTATTTTTTATTTTTATGTGCATGGGTGTTTTGCCTACAAATATGTAAGCCCACCACATGTGTGCAATACCTAAGGAGGCCAGAAGGAGTAGGAGATCTCTGGAGCTGAGGTTACGAAGACTGTGACCTGCTATGTAGGCTCTGAGAACCAAATCCGGGTTCTCTACGAGCAACAGGCACTCTTAAACACTTAGCCATAGCTATAGACCAAATTTGCTTTCTTAAGTTCCAAACCTTTGTTGCTTATGATTGCAAACCCAAACCAAAATTTCCCTGTGATGATAAAAGTTGTGTTCATGTGGGCATTTGAAAAAAATACATACAAAATTATTCATAAGCAGCCTATTAAAACAAATAAACAAGGAATGCCAAATTTGAAGCCATAAAATATTCTCATTTATTTGGGATGGCAGTACAGGTATGATGATGGCTGTTGTGAGCCTGCCTCTGCTCTAAAAGGTCTTAAATCTCACAGCCATGAAATACTGTATTATTGGTTTGTTTTAGGGATTGGTTTTAGGTATGCAAATGAGAAGGTTGTATTCAATTGTAAAAGAGATGTGATTTTACATCATTCTTACTGAAAAAGAGTGATGTTTATGAAGGCTAAGGAGTAGGTATTATACCCCAGAGCAAGATGTTCTAATCTGCAAAGGAGATGCTGGACCATGTTTGTGAGAGACAGACCTGGGCAAGCAAAGAAAAAAGGCAAAGGGGTGGTAGTGGATGCTGTTTGCAAGATGCACTTCTGAGTCTCCAAGTCAGAAGAGGTCAAATACCTCAAGAATATTGACAGCTATCTAAACATTCTATGCTAATCAAGTGGAGAAATGGCCACCGTAGGAGGCACAAAGCGTGTGCAGCAGATGGTAGTCCTCTGAGTGTCTAGATATTTGTTTTCTGCAGGGCTCTCCCAATATTACTGATTCCTAGACACACCATAAAAATGGCAAGAAGATGTGCTTTTCTGCTGGGTTCTCAACTTGAACTTTGTTGCTGAATAGTCAGTCCTTCCTGATAAGTATTGGCTGGGGCCCTACATAAAGTAGTCAAATTCACTGAAGTTACTTGGAATTTTCTGGGGTTTACACACAAAATCCCTAGTCCTAAAAAAAGTTAAAGTTGGAGACAGACTGGGAGGTTGGTCAATCTAGTTCTGCTCACCTTAAGTTAGAGGCACATGAGCAACCCTCTGATGCCCACAAAGCTTAGACTCTGGGCCATCTTGCAAAAGCTTCCCAAGAATACCAGGCAATTATATTCTAATCTATATTACAATCCCTAGCCCTAAGGTTCAGTAATATTGTGAGGTGTCAGAGGCTGGGAAAAACACGGGTGAAAACAGTGTTTTCTAGACATGACAGGACTCATACATTGATGAACTCCAAGTATCTGTGGTTGTCTGTACACAATCAAGCCAGTCAACCTTCTCACAAGGAAGAGGAAGATGCTCATTGGCCCCTGTTTGTCCCTAGCTGAATATCTATTGACGGTTGATAGCTACTGAATGAAGATATCTCAGTTTTCTTCAGGGATATGGCTCCTGGTAACTTGGTTATGTTTCAGTGAATGGCCCCAAATTCATGTGTATAAGAAAAACATTAACTGGATTTAGTGGGCTATTAAAAAATAGAAGAAATGAACATGGGAGGAAGGGGAAGAGTTGATCTGGGAAATTAGGAAGAGAAGTGAGAGAGTAAGTATGGTCAAAGTACGTGTGTGTGTGTGTGTGTGTGTGTGTGTGTGTGTGTAAAATACTCAAAGTATTAATAAAGTGTTATAAGAATGAGATAAGGTTACCGAGTGGAGAGAGTGAGGAGACTGTGTCTGGCTCTCGCTCTCACAGCCATTGCAGTACACTGAACTCCATAGAGACATTGCCCAGGCAAGCAAGAGCCTGACAGGGCGTTGGGCGACTCTGAGCCTTGTGGAGGAAAATCATCTAAACGTGAGCTAAGGAGATCCCAAGAAGCCAAGAGGCAAAGTGTCCTCACAAGCATTTTTTGTACAAACTTGCTGGGAGGAACACAGGAAAAAGCGCCTGGATGCTCAGAAAGGTGGAAAACAATATCAGCTAAAGAAAAGGGGAAAATTTGAAGACATGGCAAAGGCTGACAAGGGCCGTTATGATTGAGAAATGAAAACCTACATGCCCCCCAAAGAAGAGACCAAAAAGAAGTCCAAGGACCCCAATGCACCCAAGAAGCCTCCTTCAGACTTTTTGTTCCATTCTGAGTATCACCTCAAAATCAAAGGAGAACACACTGGTGAAGTCTCTCTTCAGCAAATGAAGAGAATCATATAGGAAATCAATTCTAGTGGAGAGAGATAGGAGATACGCTATAGGGATAGCAGAGAAATGCCCCCACCAATAACAACTTGAGTATTACCTCTGGAAAGCCAAATTGCTCCAAGAGATAAGCAAAAGCTTGGGGAGAAGAGACAGAGAGATCCTCCTGTCCTTCACAAAGCCAGCAGCTGCTCTTCATGACAAAATTCCTGGACAAGGGTATATGGCACACCCTATACAACTGGGCACAAAAATGCCAATCAATTCAGAAAAGATGATGACAAACCACAGATCTAAATTCCCTGAAGCAGATAGATGTTGTGCTTTCTTTAATAACTTTAAGGTATTATCAATTAAAGGCCAGCATCTTTCAGAACATAATCATCTGGAAAGTTAAATCACTGAGGAGTGAGGTCCAGTTGGGAGATATGGGATACCCATGTTCCAAGATGTGTAATATGGACCTCATGCTACAGCATCAGTATTCTGCTCATAGGTTGAAGAACTCTCCATGAAGGCAACCTCAATGTTCAGTAATTTCTCCTCCTCCTGGAAAAAAAAAAGCCAAATTTACTCTTATTCTTAAATCTGCTTATCTCTCCATGCTGAGAAGACACTCAGCTTCAATGAAACAAAGATCCAAGGGCTTTGGGAAGACTGGTACTTGCTCCTTGCTATTTGGAAGTCTCTCTAGGTACATACTTCACACTGAAATTTGGTTAACCCTATCCAGAAGTAATATCCCCAGTCTGGTGAGCCAGTCAGAGACACCTTGGGAACTGAACAATCCCTAGGAAATGTTCATGAGAGAACGACTTTTTGCTTTTCTCTGATCCAAAGAAGATCATGTGAAAACTCTGTTTTTCAGCTTGAGTTGCTGTTACAAAATATTACAGACTGAGTGGCTTAACCACAGAAACTAGGTTTCCTTAGGAATGAGTGCTGATAGCCCGACATCTAGGAGCCGACAGCATTAGTGTCTAAAGAAACATTTTATAAAACACAAATTGATGTCCTCTCTCTATTTCCCCAATACTTCCTTTTTGAAGGAAAGACTGAGGAGAGAAGTAGAGAAGGAGAAAAGAGGAAAAAAAGAATCCATGAATTTCATGTACTGTTCTTCTTTTATCTTTTGCATATATGTGTGATGGGTATATGGCATGTTCAAATATGTATGTGTGTATATGTGCATATGTGCACATTTGTACCATGGTATCTGTGTGGAGGTCAGATGATTATCTGAGATGTCAGCCCTCATCTACCACCTTTTTATAGATCTCTTCATTGTTCACTGCTGCATACCCCATTCTAGCTTTCTGATCTTTACCTGTATCCCCCTCGTATCTCACTACACAAGCACTAAGGTTACAGATGCACTGAAGATCCAAACTCTCAAGTCTCTACACTTGTACAACAAGCACCATATACACTGTGCCATCTTCCTTGCCCTAGTCCATATCTTCATTTCTTACAGGTCCTCATTCATGCCAGGATTAAGATCCCACTCTATGACTTTATTTATTCTAACCTCTTACAAGGCCCCACCTGCAGATGTCATATATGCTTTAACATATTTGTTTGAAAGTGAGAGGACATGATTCAGTCCAACAGAACCTTACGTTTGCTTTCTGTCCAAGGGCTTCACTGAGCCATTTCATCTTCTAGGAGCCATAAAGAAAGAGCTATGAAGAAATATCTGTGTTAGCCTTGCCTATTCCCCTCCTAGGATCCCTGCCATTGAATCCTGAGAGAACTTTCTCTCCAATGAGGCTGAATCTACCCTCAAGCTGACTCCTGAAAGTCTATAACTAGAACATTATTAAAGTCATTTTGAATTGTCTTCCTTTTTGTTAAACTCCTGGTGCTTAAGAGACTGTACAATTATTCAAATTGATCCTTAATAGCATTCTAATTCATGAGGCTGTATTCTGAAGAAGAGATGCTGCATAAAGAGTCCTATAAATTATTTGCATTTTATGATACTCTAGATAGTACACGCATTGTTTATGTTTTGCATTTTGATTTCATTACTTAGTCTTCCATAAACCACTGTAACAGGCATTTTTCACTGAGCACTATAGCAATTACACTTATTTGAAATTTTAAAGATCATATTGAGTTGCCAGTAAGTATACTTCTTATTATTATAATGTTAAAAGTCAATTGTGGAAAAATTTGTAGTTTACCTAAACAAATTTGCATTGGTTAAAAAAAAAGATTCAGTTCCGCATACATGAGTCTGTCAATCTAATGTACCACATTAACAAGGTGAAGGAAAACGACTAGATCAGCCAAGTGGTGGCGGCACACACACACCTTTGATTCCAACACTTAGGGCAGGCCAGATCTCAGTTCAAAGACAGCTTGGTCTACAGAATAGGTACCAAGACAATTACAGCTACACAAAAAACCCTATCTTTAAAAACCAAAACAAAAAAACCCAAAACCCAAGTCCTTTCAATTGTTACTGAAGATGCATTTTATGAATTTTTGTTTTTCTTTTACAATCAGAGTACTCAAGAGCCTAGGGATGAGGAGAGGCCACCTCAGCATCATAAATGCCACACATTAGAAATCACAATGAGTATTGAGCTTGGAAGTGAAAAATCTAAGAATGTTTCATATGTTAGGAGGTTTGACCTCACATATAGGTTCATAAATGTGAATGCTTAGCTCCCAGTTAATGATACTATTTGGGATGGGTTGAGAGGTGTGGCCTGATGGGAATAGGGATGTTACTAGGACAGACTTAGAGGTTTCAAAAGGCTTATGTCATTCCCAGTCTCTCTCTCTCTCTCTCTCTCTCTCTCTCTCTCTCTCTCTCTCTCTCTCTCTCTCTCTCTCTCTGCTGGTAGTTGTGTCTCAAGATGTGATCTCTCAGGTTCTGCTCCAGCATTATCCTACCTGCTTGTTTCCATCCTCACTGCTGTATTGGTCATAGACTAAACTTCTAAAATGGTAATTCCCAAAATAAATGCTTCTCTTTAAAAAAACAAAAAGAAAGAAATTGTCTTGGTCATGGTGTTTTATCACAGCAATAGAAACACAACAAAGACACTATAGACCAAAAATATGCCAAAGTTATCCTGGTTTGCTATTACTATTCAGAATATTGCTGAAGTCCTGGTCAGAGAAACTGGAAAGCAAAACAAACAAATAAAACTTACATAAATTAAGTTTCCAAAGTAGGAAGACATAAATTACTTTTATATGTTGCAGAAATCATATTATCTGAAGAAAACTTGAAGCACTATATGAGAGAGAAAGAGAGAGAGAGAGAAAGAGAGAGAGAGAGAGAAAGAGAGAGAATAAAAACCAGAAGAGTTGCAAAATATCAAACCAACATATACAAACCAGTCATTTCTAGGCATTAAAAATAAACAGCATTGTGGTGCTATATATAACATATCATCACACAACATACAGCAATAAAATTAAGAAAAAATATATTTGAAATAGCATCAAATAGAGAAAATACTCAAGAATGTGTTAACCGAAAAGATTAAATACTTCTTGCATGCTTAAAACTCTAAAATGTTGGCAGGAAACATTAAAGACTATAACAGATAAAATAATGTGCAGTGTGCATGAACTGGAAAACTTAACACTTTTATGTGATCAATAATATCCCAGAGTAATCTAAAGATTCCTCACAATCTCTACCAAATTCTTTCAAAGCTTTATATTGAAATTAAAATAAATACATGTTAGAGTTCAGATAGAACCCAAGGGACCTAAATTAACAAAAATAATCTTAATAGGAACATAGTTGGAAATCTTGTATTTTTCTGATTTAAGCTTCTTAGAAAACTCCCTGTAGAACTATAGAAATCTTAAGGGTCAGTCAGCAAGTAAAACACAATGCAGATTCCACGAGCAAGCTATTTCACATAGTTCATTGTTGTTAGAATTACTAAAACATTATTGATTAAAGAAAATACATTTCTTTATACAACTGATATTGAAAAACAGCTGCCAATAATCAGAAGAGTGCATTAATCCCTGCTGCTACATACAGAATTCATTTTTATTTCAGTTTTATATGAATGTTTTGCATGCAGGTGTGTATAATATGTACATAATGTACACCCATGGCATATCTGATAAGGAAATGGTATTAGATCTCCTAGAACTGAATAAAGTTGGTTGTGAGTCACCATGTGCAGTCTGGGAATGAAACCTGAGTGCTCTCCTAGAACAGTAAGTGCTCTTAATCTTTGAACTACCTCTCCAGCTCTACAAAATTAATTTAAAGCATTTTTAAAAATCACTCCCCCTAGAGGAACACCTGACTCAGTCTTGATGTTGGGGGTAGAAAGCTGGATCTGCCAGGAGTGGAGACTGAACTAAGCAATATTGGGTCAGTGGGAACATGGGACTGTCTGCTGCCTACCCATGGCGGGGATGTGGAGATGTGGAGAAAAGAGAATGACCTGATGTCGTGGGAGGGGGAAGGGACCTTGAATAAGGATATATAGGGATAGAAAGGGTGACTTCTTTATTCATAAAAAATATAATAATATTTGTCTTTAAAAAAAATCTAAACATGAGAACTAAAACTATTTTAAAAAAGAAAAGGGATTTTTTTTTTTTTTTTTTTTTTTTTTTTTTTTTTTTTTTTTTTTTTTTTTTTTTTTTTTTACATTTTGTATGTTTTTTTATTTGCTCCAGGTGGGGTTAATGGCAGATTGCTTTCCCTCACTCTGGATTATTTCTGATCCCACGAGGAGCCTTCAATGTGGGTGACAAATTCAAAATCGGGGGACAGTTTTCTCACGCCATCTTGCCAAGGCAGTCATTTTCGATTATATTCAAAGGTTATTGCACGAGTCTGGATAA
>PVIH01024760.1:0-22092 GCA_004025045.1 Sigmodon hispidus | reverse complement strand
GCCTTTGAGCTGGTATTCTTCTCCTTCTTCTATTCCTATTATTCTCAAATTAGGTCTTTTCATGGTGTCCCAGATTTCCTGAACATTTTGAGTTATGGCTTTTTTAGTTTTACTATTTTCTTTGACTGATATATCTATTTGAGCTACTGAGTCTTCCACTTCAGAGATTCTATCTTCCATCTCTTGAACTCTGTTTGTTGGGCTTGTATTTGTGGTTCCAGCTTTTTCCTTCAGGTTTTCTCTTTCCATCTTTGCCTCATTTTGTGCCTTTTTTATTGCTTCTATTTCAGCTTTTAGTTCGTGGCATGTTTCTTTCATAGCTTTGTTCATCTCTTCCAATTTTTTGTTTGTATTTTCTTCTATTTCTTTAAGGCTTTTTTTCATATCTTCTTTTAGAGCTTCGATGATCAACAAAAAGGAATTTTTGGTGTTGTTTCCTTCTGTTTCCTCTTCATTGCTCAGTTCAGGTCTTGTATTTGTAAGATCGCCACTCTCTTCTGGAGTTACCATGTTGTCTTTTGTATTATTATGTAATTTCTTGCACTGACGTTTGCCCATGGCTTCAGTGGTTCACAATTAGATGGGTCCTGGTCAGTTGTGGCACTTGGGTTTGTGTGTCACCTGTCACCTCTCTGATCAGGGTTTGATTCTGTCTTTCAGAGACCCCTGTAGTTGTTGGTTCGCTCAGTTCGAGGTTGTAGTGGGGAGCCCTGCGGATTCCCTCAGCAGGAGCTGTGGGTGTGGCTAGGGGCACAGTTCAGCTGCCCCTGCTCCAGAGTGCTCTGGGACTCCACAGAGAGCACCCGGTCTCCTAAAGTAATTTTTTAAAGTTTTTTTCATACCCACCACTGCTCTGCTCCCCCTCCAACTCCTCATCCTCCGTCAGTCTCTCCCTCCCCCTATCCATTTCATAGGGAGTGTAAAGAATCCCAAGGGGAGTCAGTTCCATCTGACATATCCAGTTGAGGTAGGTCCAACTTCCTCCCCACAGTATCAAGGCTGAGGAAGGTGTTCTGTAGGGAATGGGCACCGAGAAGCCAGTTTATGCACCAGGAATAAACTCTGGTCGTACTGCAATATGCTCCACAAGCTGCCCAAGTGTAAGCTGCCATTTTGTTCTATTGATGGTGCCCCTTGCCTTTCAGTTTCATGAGGTCTTGTTTATTAACTGTTGGTATTAGTGCCTGCTCTATGTTTTGTTTAGGATACTGTCCACTGTGTCAATGCACTCAAGGCTATTTCCCACTTTCTCGTCTATTAGGTTTGGTGTATCTGGTTTTATGTTGAAATCTTTGATCTACCTGGACTTCAGTTTTGTTTAGGGTGATAAATATGGGGCCTATTCTCATTCTTCTACATGCAGACATCCAGCCCCATTTATTGAAAATGCTTTCTTTTTTCAATTGTTTTTTTTTTTTCTGGGTTCTTTATTTTTTTTTTAAATAGGTATCCATAGGTGTGTGGATTTATGTTTGATTCTTTTATTCAATTCTATTTATCAATATGTCTGTTTTTATGCCAATACCATGTGGTTTTTATTACTATAGCTCTGTAGTAGAGCTTGAAATCAAGGATGATGATACCTCAGGAGGTTCTGTTACTGCTGAGGATTGTTTCAGCTATCCTGTGTTTTTTGTTTTCCCATAGGAAGTTAAGTATTGTACTGTCAAGATCTGTAAAGAATTGTGTTGGAATTTTGATGGGGATTGCATTGAACCTGTAGTTTGCATTTGGTAGGGTGGCCATTTTACTGTTAATCCTATTGATTCATGAGCATGGAAGATATTTCCCACTTCTAATATCTTCTATTCTTTCTTCAGTGTCTTAAAGTCTTTCACTTGCTTGGTCAGAGTTACTCCAAGATATTTTACATTATCTGTAGCTATTGTGAAGGCTATTGCTTTCCTAGTTATTTTCCTCAGTCCGTTTATTGTTTGTATATAGGAGAGCTACTGTTTTTGTTTGTTTGTTTGTTTTTAGCTAATCTTGTATCCAGCCACTTTGCTGAAGATGTTTATCAGTTGTAGGAGTTCCCTGGTAGAAATTTTGAGGTCACTTATGTCATACAGTATATTTTAACTTAAATTAGCCCTCCTCTCCCAAATCCTTCTAGATCTCCTCACACAACCCTTTATGTTTGTTCTCTTTTAAAAACAAAACAAACTGAAACAAACAAACCAAAAGAGGCAAAACCATAAAATCCATTTTGTATTGACTCCCGAGCTTGGGTGTGCCCCAGAGTGTGATTGATATGCTCAGTGTCACACCATTGAAGAAATCTGATCTTTCTTCTCCCAGAAGCTATTATTTTCAAATGGCTAGGACTGGGACATTGTGCCCACCCCCTTTTCTCAACACTGAGATTTTGTTAGGTTTGAGCTGTGTAGATCTTATGCATTCTGTTACAATCTCTGTGACATGACATGAAAATGCAGTTTCCTTGGAGTCATACATTACCTCTGACTCCTAAAATCTTTCCACCTGCCTCTTCCACATAGATCCTGAGCCTTGAGGGCAGGGGTTGATATAGACATCTCATTTAGGGATGAATATTCCAAAGTGTCTTATTCTCTGAATTATTTTCAGTTGTGAATCTCTGTGTTAATTACCCTCTACTGTAAGAAGCTCATGTGATGAGAGTTGAAGAATCCAGATTCATTTTATTGCTATGTTCTTTTTGCAGAATAATAGCAGCAGATTTCCCCCATTAATAATGCCTTTAGGGTACTCCAAATGTTTTCAAAATTGTTTTCTTTATTACATGTTTATTTCATCTTATTTTAGCAGTCTTTCACTTGGAAACCCAGGCTGGTCTTTTCTTCCCCACCTCCTACCCTAACAGTTTGGATTATAGGCAGAAATCTAGCATGATAGTTGTATTATAATAATAAAAGCAGGCAGGATACTTGTTTATTATAATATAATAGGTCTAATTATCTTTTGAGGGTTATCCTGGAGAGATGGCTCAGTCCTTAAGAAGAGCACTGACTTCTTTTCTAGAGGATTTGGTTATATCCCCAGTACCTACACAATGGTACATAACTCCAGTTCTGGGGGATTTGGTTCCTACTTTTGACTTCCTCATGCATATTGTACATAAATAGACATGTAGATAAAACATGAGTAAAAATAAATATGAAATAAAAATAAATCTTAAAATTATCTTGTGGGTTCGGTAGATTCTGGTAGAAAATATGCCATGTCATATTATACTAGAGAGCTGAACTTTCAGAGTTCATAATCTTCTGTGTAGAAGATTGGTCAAGGTTACTGTATACATTTTATTTCATCTGGAAAGACTTTTTCTTGATAGGATATATAATTGAGAATATTTTTTTAAGTATAAAAATCTAATTGAAATTTGTGAGGAGTGTTGGTAATGTAAGAAAGTTTTTACACTGATTAAATTTTTCTCATGTTGCTCCAACAGGTAGAAAAAAAGTTCCTAAAAATTGGGTACTCTTTGCCACATTTTTTTTCAGAATTACTTAACATTTCTTTTATCTTTTTATTTTATTAATTTTTGACATTCCTATAATCTCAATAGCATATTTGTTTACTCCTTTTCTTCAGTTTTTAGTAACTTCATTTTAGTCCAAGTTGAAATTTATTTTAAAACTATATTTATATTTTTCCATTGACTCAGCCAATATACAGTTTGTTTCTGTGACTACAAAATTTGTCTTTGGTGAAAGAATTAAATTTTATTAAATAAATGTTAGACTTGCATATTGTAAAATTTTCTTTGTGTCTTGTTTCGATGTCTTCAGAATCATTTTTTTTTGAATTTTAAAGAATTAATTTTTAGCTTCATGTCTTTGTAGTATAAATACCAATACATCTATATTTTGTTATAATTAAGGTATAGTAAGTTGCTAAATACATAGTCCTAATCCTCAGAAAAATAATAATAATGATCTTGAGTTTTACCCAAAATTTAACAGGTTATATTTTTATTAAAATGTTCATCTGGTTTTATTAATATTACTATATTAGAAGACAAAGAAAATATATTTCATTTTATATTTTAGTATTTTTTTTCTTGAGTCGGGATTTTAAGTAGTTCAATGGGCCTCAATCTCCCTAGGTATTAGGATGACTTGAACATTTGAACAGGCAGCCTGATACCATTAACTAGGTCAAAACCTCCTGGCTGGATAAGTCCTAGGAAAGAATCAAATACCATTATTCAGTTAAATGAACATAGTAATAAATGAACTCCCATGACTTGTCACAGCCATACATTAGTGCCTGTCTCAGCCCTCATTTGGAAAAGTTCTCTTTGAAGTAGATGGTGATGAATAGATCCACAATCTATCAACATGCAGAGAATGAGAGACTGTGGAGTGTTTAAGTCTAGATAAAATGTCTACATCACTCTCTATTTCCAAGGCTAAGATATTACCTCAGAAGATAAGGTGGAAAGATCCAGAGCTGCTGAAACTGTGTTTTCTGAATATGACAGTCCAGTTGCATACATGCGCTCACAGTGGCTGGAACTTCATTCATAAAAATTGCACAAGATCAAGACAGTCAAAAGCCCAGTATAGATGAAGGAGGGACTCATGAGGTTCCACCCATAGCTGAGGAGCTATTTGCAATTGTTGGCTGTTGAGGGAGGAAGAATCAGTTTTCTTCAAGGATGTAGGCCTTGAGAGGCTGCTCATGCTTCAGTGGATGGTCTTATACCCATGCTCATAGAGGCAGCACTAACCAGAGCCAGTGGGTACTAAAAAATACAATGAATATATGAAGTTATGACTGAAAAGTGAGAACAAGGAAGGAATTGGAGGCAAAGAAAGGGATGGTAGATTTGATATGGATGCACATACCATATGCATATGTGAATATTAAACACAATTTTTATAAAGAATTACAGGAATATGCTATTATATCTACCTGAATGTATATCTTTTTGAAGAAAAGCTTTAGATTATAGTTTGAGACAATAAGAATCACAACTTTCATGCTGTGTATACAATTTTCATATCGTAAAATATATAATATACTTACATATATATGAAATATAGTAAAATTATAGTAGTGTATAACATTTTCTGTCTTTATCTCAGTTGTTTTGTTTAGTTTGTTTTGTCAGATAGCTGTGGCACATGCATTTAGTCTCAGCACTCAGGAGGCAGAGGCAGGCGGATCCCTGTGAGTTCAAGGCCTGGTCTACAAATGCATTCCAGAACAAGCAGGGTTACACAGAGAAATCCTGTCTCAAAAAAACAACACCCTTCGCAAAACAGTTTAAATTAAACATGCCAATTTATTTATTTTTTTAGATAAAAATATTGTGTGATGTTTTTATCTATTAAAAACAATTAAATTAGTAATTAGTATAAATAAAGATATAAAATAATGTAGAAAAACATGAACCTATTTCCTGCTACTTAAGCAACAATAGGTTAGCAGAAAATAGGTCCATGTTTTTTAAAGGATAGCTAACAACTTATTTAATGTAGCGATAGGACACACGACTACAAGAGTAAGACTTTATTTAAGTGTTGATTGCTGAATAAATATTTATTTGTATACCAACATTTTCCCTATAACAGTTGCAGTCTTGCTTGGCCTGTGTTTTTTTTTTTTTTTTCTTTCTAAAAATGTAATATATGAATGTAGCAGAATATTTTTAGGAATCATTTCATTGATTTCTTTTTAGAGTCTTCCTCCAGCAGCAGATGGGAATAAACGCAGAGACACATAGCCAGACATTATGTGGAGAGACAGTCTAGTTTGGAGGTCTCCATCAGGCCCCTCTCATTAGAGGTTAGGGCACCGTGTGAAAGAAGGAGAGGAGGGATTGTAGAAGTCAGAGGGATGGAGGGCACAGGAAAACATGGCCCACTGGGTCAACTAAGCAGGGCTCACATGGACGGTCGGACTCAAGAGACTGAAACAGCACACACAGAGTTTACATGGGTCTGCACCAGGTGCTCCGTGTATGTTGTGACTGTTAGCTTGGTGTTTGTGTGGGACCCCTAACAGCGGAAGCCTGACTTTTTTGCCTGCTCTTGGGACTCTTTTCCTCCTACTGAGTAGCCTTGTCCACAATTGATATGAGATTTTTTATCTTGTCTTATTGTATCCTGTTTTGTCCTGTTTAGCTGTTGTCTCTTGGAGGCATGCTCTTTTCTGAAAGGAAATGGAAGGAGGGTGGATCTGAGGATGGGGAGAGATGTGTGTGGAGCTGGGAGGAGTAGAGAGAGGGGAAAATGGTTGATAAGTATTGTATGAAAGAAGAATCTCTTTAATTAAAAAAGTATAAACAGACAAATGTAGATATAGGCATATTTCAGTTGTGAAGTTTTCTAATCAGTGTGGAAGAATAATTTGTGTTTTGATCAGTGTGCTTTCACAATATCACAAGATTTGCTTCAATTTTGATGATATATTGGGTTTTTCTTTTGTGTATTTCTAAATTTTGAACTGTCTTTTAAAATTAGCTATTATTGTTGTTGCAGGGCTGAGTACCCATTTTTTTTTTGGGGGGGAGGCTTGTGTATATTAGTCAAGTGTACCACTTTGCTGTAGTTCCAGCCATTATTAATTTTTGAGATATATATTTTCTAGAGCTAATATTTGTAAAGAGACAAATGAACACATCAGTATAACTGGTAGAAAATTAAAGTAGGTTTAGCCATATTCCATGGTTCTGATGCCAATTTGAGTTCTGAACGTAGCATGTTGAGCTAGATAACCCTGGTAATCTGATAGAACAGAGGCAGTATCATCTAAAAGCACTACTAAGTAATGCACCTGTGCTGAATCCCAAAGTCAATAAGACCCTGTTGCTATTTCAGTCCTAATATTGTTTGATGTGTTTGGACAAATTATTTAAAATTTGTGAGAGTCTTCTTTAGTTCTAGTATACTGAGAACTAGACAAAGGCAGTGTTTTTATACACTGTATGATGGTGGCACGTCTCTGTTAGTTCAGCACCCAAGAGGCTGGGGCAAAAGGATTACTGAGTCCAAGCTGATGATGGGCTACTTAGTGAGATCTAGTTAAAACAAAATCTCAGTGTAGTAACACAGCTTCATCTCAGGGTACTTTCCTGGCAGACTTATATCCCTTGGTTTGAACCTCAAAACTATAAAACTCATCAGTAACTACTTTCACCTTAATTTATGAAGTTTCCTTTTCTATAAATAAAGCATTATTGCATCAGCGTTGTTTACCAAGTACATTTCATATATTCTCTAATTTAAGTCACTTTAATGTAAAATGAAAACTTGCTATCTTTGGTGATAAAGAATTTGAGTTTAGGGGCTGATGAGATGGTTGAGGTATTAAGAGTATGAACTATTGCTTTTGCAGAGGATCTGAGGTTTCCAGTATCCACAAAAGGTGTGTGACAACCACTTGTAATTTCAATTGTAGGGAATCTAATGCCCTTTCCTGTCTTCTATAGGCAGCTGAATCCACCCTACCACTCATAGTTAAAAAAAAGTCTTAGAAAAATAATTTGAGGCTTAGACAATAATATGCCAAAGTCAAAGAGATAATGAGTGTTACAACAAGAATGTCAGATAAATATGTGTCAATCTTGAACCCATTTCTGGTAAGGTTTTTATTGAGTAATTTATTATGTTCCCTTTTTATCTTAAAACTTTTTGTTGATTCTTTAAAAGAGCAACCCTACTCTTCACCAGTTGCAACACACAGGGGAGTGGGCCCTACACCTTACCTGGGCAGTGCACTAGAGATGACCCTGTTGGGGGCATATATAGATGAGACAGTCCCGAGGACATGCGAGTAGGAGAGCTGTTCCCTTCTCACCATATGCCCCTACAACAATTGGAGAAAGGGCCCTGCACCTTGTGTGGGCAAAATGGTAGAGCTGACCCTGATAAGATGGTTGCAAGTGAGCTGTACCTGAGGGCATGAAAACAGAAGAACTGGCCCTTCTCCTTGCTGCATAATACACTGGGTGAACTAGTTAGGGCAGTACTGGAGAGCTTGACCAGATGATGAAGGAAAGCTGGACGGATGGCCAACCCAGCTGCAACCCAGAACCAGGGCTATGTGTTAACCCATCTCTTCTATGAACTGCTGGAGCATATGAAGGGGCTGAACCTACAGATCTAAAGCTGCAGGATCTCAGTAATGCAGGCTAAACAAAATGTTATCCAAGAAGAATCCCAGTGAAGGCCTGTTATTGATCAACACTGTAGCAGAGGCTAGAAGTCTTGAGCCAGACCAAAGACTCATAGCAGTGAACACTTAGAAGAAGAGATATATGAACTAATGGATATCATCTGTGACTCACTGGGCCACACTGCAGCTTTCACATCAAGAACTTTTTGTTTGTTTGTTTGTTCTTTTAAATTTTGTTCTGTTTGGCAGAGGGCTGATGAAAGAGATTGGGATGCATAATGTGAAATCCACCAACCAAGCAAACAAAAAAACAATTTGTGTTGTCCTTGTACTCACTGAAGCATGGTCAAATTCCCAGTGGCCATCCCCTTAAAAAAGCTGAGTCCTTTCCCACCCACACCCCTGCCAGAAGCCATCAACTATGACAAGATACAATTCAGGATTCCTGCCACAAGTTTTTAAGAGTTCTCTTCAATGACTTTCTATATAGATTGTTGTATGTGTGTGGAGGGGAGGGTGAAGGAGAGATTGTCACAGAAGCTTTCTATGTCTCTCATTCTCAACTGTGAGTCTACAGTCATCAATACCACTGAAAAAGAAGCATTCTTGCCCTTTATAGTCAGTAGCATCACAGATCAAGGACTTCCACATGGTTTCTGGTGACATCATGGATATTAGACATCCATATGGCTTTTGGCATCAGGATGAACCATGGACTTCAACATGGACTCTGATGGCAGTACAAGCCGCAGATGTCAACATGGCATGTGGGTATCTACAAGAACCATGGGCATTAATGCATAAACCACTGAAAACAAACAGCATGTTCCCTGGCTCTAACCCAGACCACATGTACCAACATGGCCTCCAGGGACAGCATGATCTATGGGTGTTTGTTTAAGGAGGTCCAAGTCCAGAAACTGAGCCATTCTGTATCTCGGACATCCTATTTCTGCTCAGAGCCAGGGCAATCATGCAGATGGGCAGTGTGTTTGGGTTAGAGTTTGCAAGAGCTCCAGGTTGCTGTACATCCCCCTGTCTGACCTACTTGGCAATGACATATTTCCTCATTCATTGCAGCCTTCTCTCACACCTGTCCATTACATTTTTAGTTCCCCTCTCTCCACTGTACAGGTGCTGCTCCATTCCTCCATCCTTCCCACCTCTCATTGTGTGTTTATCAAAGTAACATTGCAAACTGCAGCATGTCTCACAGTATATTTTTTGTCCAAACAGCTTAATATGCAAATATTTGTTACAACAGGTCATTGGTCTGATTTAAGGTTTCTTGTTGCTGAAGTACCACAAATATTGGACCTTTGCTGAGACTTGTCTTGGATATTCTGTGTTGTCCAGAGCCAGGGTGATATTGTGGGTTGGCAGGTCTCACTGGCAAGTTCTGTGTGAGCTCCTGGATGCCACATACCTCCCTGCCTTCCATGTGTAACCACAGTGGCTCCATGCTGCAGGGAAGCTAGCAGGTCTAGGGCAGGCCCTTTTCAGTAATGACATTTCCAAGGAAGCTCAGGCGACCACTCTTTACCCTGTCCTCAGTGCCCACCACCCAAGCTCAACAGGCTCAGCTCTTAAGCTTGTAAGCTGCAGGCAGTGCTGCTAGCCCTGGTTTTCCAATCCCCAGCAGGGAAAAAAAATGCTGCAGCTACAGAGGCTCCATGCTGAGGACTGGTCAGTGAGCCACATTCTTTGTCCACTGTGGCTGCACTCTCCCATATTGCTCCTACACCCTTTGCTGCTGTCCACCATATTTTCTTCCAATTTCACGAGTCCACTTTTTAAAAGCATCTTTTCATCAGACCTATCTTTTCATAGTTGTTCTAGACATACTGTGGGCTCTGCAGACTCCTCACAGCAAGGCAGTGCTCTGGCTTCTTCACTCAGCTCAAGGCTGATGGCAAGGGCAGGAGAGGGCACAGGCTTGGTGGTGGCATCTCTCATCTGTGCACTGAATCCCATATGGCCACTGCAGGTCATCAACTGTGGCCTGATGTGGACTCTCTTTAGTAGCTTTAATAGCAACAGTGGTGTTCTCAGGGTGAAGGGGGCCTAGTGGTGGCCCAAGCTTCCTAGTGGTCAGAGGACCTGCACTACCAGGTAATGATGTTTGACTTCATCTGCTTCAGCGGTGCTCCCATCCCTTTCAGTGATACAGGCTCTAGATCTGCCTCTCTCCACCACACACACAGCTCTGTTCTGCCTGCTCAAGATTTTCATTTCTATACCTATATCTTGACTTTCAGAGAGTAAAAGCATAATTTTGTCTAAAAAGTATATTATCTTTCTTATGTTGCTAAAGTCACACAGACTTAGTGACTTAAACAACAGAGATTGTTTTTGTTCACAGTACTGAAGGATAGAAATACAGGATCAGGGTGTCAGCTGGTTGGCTCATTTTAAGGCTGCATCAGAGGACCTATTATTGGTTCCTTTGTTCCTTCCTGGAGGCTGTTTGGCAATCTTTGGTGTTGGCTTGTAGATGTGTTACTCTGACCCCTGCCTTCATCTTTCCATACTTGCCCCTCATGTGCATGTTTGTCTCTGTGTACAAATATCCTTATTTATGAGCACATAAGTGATATTGGAATAGAAGCCACTTTTATGATTTCATTTAAATTTGATCATTTGAAAAGACTTTGTTTCTAATCTCTGCTTCCTCTGAAAAGGTCATGTTCAGAGGAAATAGAGATTAGAACATCATCATCTTTTGAGAGGATAAAATTGAGCTCATTAATGGTACATAATGTTTGTGAAATAGTATACTTGAAAACTCATTAATAGTTCTTTTGTATAAGTTTGAAGTTTGTCAAAACATTAGTATAATTATTAGCATATGCGAATTGTTGAGTCACATATGAATGTTTTTTTGAGACAAGACTAGTCTTAAAGAAAGATTTTTTTTTTTTTTCATTTGAGCTAACAATTTCACCAGGAGCAATAGACAAACAAAACTGCAGTACCAGGTATGAAACCCGTCTTTTGAATTGTTGGCCACTGTAGTCCAAGAGACTCCCCAAACATTATAGGCCATTACTGTTGCCTTTGGTAGAAAGAAAATTTCTGTTGCTTAAGACATCAAACACTTCAGACATAGGACCAGAGGGTCCAAACTTCCTGCAACCTGAAAGTCTCTTCATTGAGGACTATCTTGCATGGTATCAGAAAGTGCCACACGTGCTTTCAAAGGAGGAAGGCAGACAGCAGTTCTACCTATACCCAATAATGACACTCATGGGCCATGACAATGACCAGAATTTCATGTTAACTCTAAGGGTACAGTAGCAGCATGCATGCTTTCTGTGTAACAAACAGCTTTCTATTGGACTTACGTAGTATGAGTTTTCTGGCTTGGACTTTCCGGCCTGGACCTGAGGTTTTGACCCTCTGACTTGCAGGTCCAAAGAAATGCACAGATGCTTATTTTAATTTCTTGTGGATTGACCTAGGGCACAGGCATATTGCTAGCTAGCTCTTGCTCTTAAATTAATCCATGTTTTTTTATCCTGTTCAGCCATGCAGCTTGATACCTTTCTCAGAAGCATTTTAACTTTCCTCTGTGTCTCTTGGCATCACTGCTCTGTTCTTCCTGTTCCCAGAGTTTTCTTAGTCTGGTAGCCCCGCCCACACTTCCTGTGTGTCTTTGGCCAATCAGCAATTTTATTAAACCAATAGGTGGGACAATTAGTTACAGTGCAACATTGTAATCCCACTACAGACTGAAGACTCACTCAACAAGAGGGAAACCTAGGCTAGTGAAATCATAGATCTTGTTAGAGAACCTACAACCAACACTTTATTAAATTACCAGAATCCCTAACTATACTCTATATATTTGTCCTTATACCCAGAAGTAAGTATAGTTCTTGCCCAATATCCAGGAAACTTTTCTTTGCAACATATAGAGACCATTACAGAAAACTATAAGCAATCAAAATATAGAGTTATGGAGCTTAGTCTCAGCTGATACATTAACAATGCAACCCTTAAATTTAGTATTGGTACTGTATCTCTAACCAGAAAAGCATAGCACATAGCTCAAGGGTATATATTATTAATATTTCTGAATTCTCATATAATACTTGTCAAGTTCTTGACACATTTTTCATTGAAGATTATATTATGCATAGTTTTCTAAAATAAGTTAGATTCCATAATATTGTAAATACATATCTGAACTTAAGATCCACCAGGTAATTAATTTGATGGTCCTTGGTGATGAGTTGCATCACTGCATTTTCAAGCATCATTAGGTTGAGGTAACCTTGCCTTGTGTGACTGCCCTTTGCCATCAGGCTTGTCCCTCCTATTCTCAGGCTACTGCCAAGACATTTTCAATGATCCCATTGTGCTTCTGACTTAACTTCTCTGTAGGGACAGAGGTCTAGCTTTATGGTATATTGGGCACTTCCACAGTCCTTCTCATGTCTTTCTCGGTGTATTTCCTACTTTCCCCAAAGGTACCCGATGTTTTCAGAATACCATGTAGTCTTTTTCTTTGCCATACCTTTTCACCTCTTTCTTCACCAAGAATGCCGTTTGTCCCACTTCTTCCTCTTTTGAGCTAGTACTTTCTTAGTATTTGTCTCAAGTGATATTTTCCTTCTGAAGACTTGTAAGCCAGACTTTCTTTCTTTCAGTATCTGTACTATTATGCATAATACTTATCTTAGAACTGATTATAAAATAACATAAAATTCTGTTTTTATATTTTTCATTATTATTAGAATTTAAAAATAACATGTTTACTTTATTATTATTACTATGAAAATTTAATAAAACATATATTTTGATCATATAGACTCTTCTGTTTAGTGCTCTGCCAGATGTTGTAGAAATTGGAAACCAAATGAAGAGCCATGCTCAGGGTTTGTGGTCTACTAGAGGGCTTCCAGATTCTAAGATTTGGAGGATGGTGGAGAGTGACATGATGAAGACTTTGTTGGTAAAGGAAATATACTGAAAACTTGAGACATGTAATTGTGACTGAACATGTTTTTACAGTGCTTTAAAGCTAACAGAGTTTTATATGTTTACAGGTAGCTATGGATTTGCATCACAGGTTGAGCAGATGGCTTCATAAGTTCTGTTGGATGCTCTTCATCTGTGCGTTCAAAAGGAAACCTGGCCTTCATCTCTGGTCATTGCTATGTTCTAGTGTGACACTCTACTTTTCCACTGAACTCTTCATGATCAAGCTGAGATGGTTGGCTATAGTTTGGCTTTTCTTTTTGTAAGTAGCTACACATAGCTGAGACAAAATGTTTTTTCAAAGTCAATATCTTTCTATATTTTTTTATATAAATACAGACAAGTAGCATTGCCCATAAAAACATTTCAGCATTGGTTTTGTATTCCCAGGTAGACTTTAGCTTTTTTCCCTCTGTGCTCGCGGAAAAATAAATAAATAAAAAATTAAAGTATTACATAAGAGTTTCATGTTTAAGACAAAATATAAATGCAGAAAAATATGTCATAGACATGTTAAACTATAGTTTTTAAAGTTATAGGTTTGCCTAAAAGTCACAGGTGTTGCCCTTGATTAAAGGCTTGTCTTTCTAAAGTTCACCTACATGGTTACATTAGCAAAACAAACTGAGTGTATTTTCTTACTACAAATGAAAACTATTTAAAATTTTTTTAGAACATATAAATTCACTATCCATAACAGTATATGCAACTTCACTTGTACTAATGACAGAGATTTGTGCATCTGATTTTTTTCAAACATTTCTTTTTTGAAATGTTTCAATAATAGCTATGCTGCTTCTGTTCTTTTATTTATTTATTTTTTATTTATTTATTTTTTCTTCTTTATTTTGTATTTAACAAAAAACAGTAAAATGAATTTAAAATGCTGAGAAGTTAACAATAACTATAAAGAGGATAAAAATCATAAGCATGACTTATCAAGGGTGGTAATGCAAATAAGATTGCTACACATATATTTACTATGTGTTCAGCTTTCCCTCTGAAAATTTTTTTTCCATTCCTGTATGTCCTTATTCAAGGTCCCTTCCCCCTCCCAACACATCTGGTCATTTTTCTTCTCTGCAACTCCCCATCCCTTCCCTGGGCAGGGAGCAGACAGTCCTATGGTCCCACTGACCCAATAATGCTTGGATCAGTCTCCACTTCTGGCCAAATCCAGTTTTGTCCCCCCTCCCTCAAAATTGGAAGAGCTGCTTCTGTTCTGAAGCTGTGTAGTAAGCCCCCTTTCTCACAAAATTCTCAAACAGTACTCTACTTTTAGCACTGTGATTTTTTGTTGACTGCTTCTTAAGAATTTTTAACAGTTTTCACTCGAATGTATTACCCTTTTATGTAATATAGAGGCATAACATTAATTTTACTTGCAATGTTTTTCAGTAATGTCTAATCCTCTCCCCAGCCCTTATGAAGCAGAGTAAACCAGAAACTAGTAATATTCCATTTCAAGAATTGGTAGAAGCACTTTATTACACAACTGTATTAAGGAGAATGAATATAGTTGCTAAAAATTAAAGCATTTTTTCTTCATAAAAAGTAGGAATATTTTTCAGAATTCTGGGAAATGTCAAAGTAATTTTGGCTGTAGTCATATTGCATTTAATGCTATTGAGAATATTGCTAACATTAACAAAAATATTCTGCAATTTTCCCAGTTATTGCTACTGGTGATGAGGGATGCAGAGTTGGCATGCATCCATGCTTTGAGCATTACCATTAGACACATCTGATTCTACATGTCAGAAACAATCTTTCCTTTTTTAAGACAACTGAGAACATTTTTAGCTGGTGGCAGAGGCTAGGATTGATTATTCCATATCTTTATCAATAATACTTTAGAGTATAACAAATGTACCAGAATAAATACAACTGGAAATTTTTGTGTCTTAGACAAATTTTAAACATTTCTGTGATTTTCTTTTTAGTTTATTAAAATATAGTGGTTTTAAATCAAAGGTGACTTTTATTCTATCTTAATTATTTTATCTTTTTTTCTGTGATGTTGGTAGCATTCATCTTGCAGATGATAAACTATTATTGAGGAAGGAGCTTTGACAATAGAAGTAACCAACTAGCAGTTTCATTTCCACTGTTGAAAGCCACTGGAAACTCATCCCTACTGATGGTGAGTCAGAGCCATGTTCATACATGAGAAATACTATGAGTATTGCTCTGTTCAATGAGACACTGTTAGTATGTTGCAGTATGTGCTTCATTAGTTGAGTGTAACCAATAAAAATAAGACTGAGAAGGAAGGAAGTGGAAATGGGCTGATGCTAGTGGATAAACCAAAACTATATGCAGCATAGACCTGAGACATTACAGACAGGCCAGATGTGATGATGTGTCTGTAACCACAATACTCATATTGAATGGGACCTCCCTGGTCAGTGACCAGTCAAAATGGTGAGTCTCAGGTTCGCCAGATAATCTATCTTAATAAATAAGGTGGAATGGCTAGAGAGGTGGCAAAGTGGTTAAGAGCACTGACAGAGGATTTGGGTTCAGTTTCTAGAATACACACAGCAGAAAACACTTGTCTTTAACTTCAGTCCCAGGGATCTAATGCCTTATTCTCTCTTCTATGGACACTGAACATACACTTCAAACAGACATATGCTTGGACAAACACTCATACACATAAGAATACATAAAATTGCAAAAAAAATTAGATAGAAGGTGATTGAGGCTGTTATCAAACTTTGGACCTTGCACAATGAGTTTTATACACACACACACACACACACACACACACACATAAATATACTTTTTACAAATATTATTGCTTAAATGTTTTTAGATTATTTGTCTCAATATTTTTATTAATTTTATTATGTTATTTATATTAAGTCTACTGTAAACCTTTATACTATGTCTTAGTTAGGGTTTCATTTGTGAAGAGGCACCATGACCACAACATTTATAAAGGAAAACATTTAATTTGGGTAGCTTATAATTACATAGGTTCCATTATCTTTATGGTGGTACATGGAGGCAGGTAGGAAGATGTGGTACTGGAGAAGGAGCCAAGAGTCCTACATCTTGATTCTCAGACAACAGGAAGTGAACAGTGACACCGGGTGTAGTTTGAATGTAGAAGACCACAAAGCCCACCCCCTAGTGACACACTTCCTTCAGCAAGGCCACACCTACTCCAACAATCCCACACTTCTCAATAGGCACTCCCTTTGGGAGTCATTTTCTTTCAAACCACAACACACTGGAAGTAGATTTTGAGAATATTGTAATATAATAAAAGGTAAATTTAACTTAAAATTTTGAGTTTATAATGGCTAGAATAATTCCTTTATGGCTATGATAATAAAGAATCATAATTTTCTTAGATCTATGCTAATTGTTTCCTGTCCCTTATTCTGTTCCCACTGCCATCATAAGGTAGTAATACTTCATCTGGGGTTAGGGATTCGGAGCTATGACACAAAAAACTTGACTATCTAAGGTCAATGGCTGGTGCAAGATTCAAACTCTGAACTACTACCCTACAAGTTCTTTTTTTGTGTGCTATATTAAACTGCACAAAGCTTTTATATAAACAAAACAGTACAGCTTCAGTCCTTAAGGCCAGTCTAGACAGTCAAAATGATTGACTGTAGCATCAAAGTGTGTCTAGCCCAACCTTTTGTTGCTGTCACTTTATATAGACACAGATTATGATGTTCTTTCAGCATATTAACATGCTTGTGCATTTATTTCATGAATTTTTTATATATTATAATATAAGTCCTTGCTGTATAGTCTAGGTTGGCCTCAAACTCAGGATTCTCTGCCTCAACCTGCACACCACAGAGATTCTAGATATATACTACCATACTCACCCCACTCTGAATTCTTTTCTTATTTTAAAATTTTCTTGAGATTATAACATGATTGTATCATTCCTTCCCTGTTCCATATAATCCCCCTTCTTTGTTAAGTTCATGACATTTCAAACAAATTGTTGTTACACAACACAGACACACAAACACACAAACAAACATACAAACACATACATACAAACACACACATATATCCATATCAATATTCTTTTTTTGGTTGTTATTTGTTTGTTTTCTGAGACAAGGTTTTTCTTTGTAGCCCTGGCTGTCTTAGAACTCACACTGTAGACCAGACTAGCATTGAAATCACAGAGATTTTTCTGCTTCTGTCTCCCATGTGCTAGGATTAAAAGTGTGTGTCACCACCAACTGGCCTACATTTGTATCCTTAAATGTATAAATATAACCTGCTCAGTCTGTATAATGCTATTTGCATGTATGTTTTCAGGGCTGACCATTTGATACTGGATAACCAGTTGGATGCCTCTTGCTGGAGAGAATATTATTTCTATTCTTAGTTGCCTATAGTTCTTTGCTTGGGCTTGAGGCCTTGTGGTCTTTCTCTTGTCTGCGTTGGCATACCGACTCTTATCCTTATTCTTGTTGGTGTATAGTTTCTGACACCAGCAGGAGATACAATCTCACAGCAAACTCCTTGATTCTGACTCTTACAATCTTTGAGCTCCCTCTTCCATGTTGATCCTTGAGTCGTAGGTCGGGGATTTGTTCTAAGGATGTAGCCATTAAGATTGGGCCTTACAACTCTGCATCTGATTGGTGTGGTTCTCTATAGTGGTCTCCATTTGTTGAAAGAGAAGTTTCATTTATGAGGGGAGAGTACTACACTTACTTATCTGTTGGTGTAATGACAAATTTTAGAGTGTAGTCAGGAGTTGTGCTGGGTTAATAAAGTGACAGTTGGAGGTTCTTCTCTAAAACCTATGACTCCACTCAGCTTGGACAGTAGGAGAGGTTTTCAGTACCATGCATGCTTTATCTCTGGTTGAGTGGGTCTTAAGTCCAGTTAGAGAGTTGTTGGTTACCAACAGGATATGAATGCTGCTATTGCATCCTTAGGGTTATTATACCATGCTGATTATTCCTGTGGTTCATAGGCATCATAACTGGTTATGGGTAGGAATATTGATTTCATGTTTCTATCTGGAATTCTTCAAGTAGAATCTTCATAGTGCCTCGTTGATATATTTGAAAGTATCTTAAGTATCTGGTCTACTTCTCTAGTAGTAGAACTTTTAGTTAATTCTCAAGATTTCTAAAAGGATGACATTAGGATTTTGGGAGATACATTTAATTATATGACAGGTCATTTACAATAGTATTTAATTGGTCATGTAGCAGATACATCATGAAATAGGAAATGTGTGACCATCGTCTTAGTTTAGGTTACTATTGCTATGTGAAACACCATGACCAAAAGCAATTAGGGAAGAAAGGTTTTATTTGGCTGACACTTCTATCATTGAGGAAACTCAGTCAAAAACTCAAACAGGTCTTTGATCCACTTGGACTTGAGTTTTGTACAGGTCCAAGTAGACAAAGACCTCAACATATACCCAGTTACACTGAACCTGATATAAAAGAAAGTGAAAAAAATGAATTCAGAGCTAAATAGAAAATTCTCAACAGGAGAATTTCAAATGGCTGAAAAAAATTACTCAACATCCTTAGTCATCAGAGAAATGCAAATCAAAACAACTCTGAGATACCATCTTACATCTGTCAGAATGGCTAAGATCAAAAACACAGATGACAGCTATGCTGGAGGGGAGCACGAGGAAAACTCTTCCATTGCTGTTGGGAATGTAAACTTGTATAGACACTTTGGAAACCAGTATGGTGCTTTTCAGAAAACTTGAAATTATTCTACCCAATGATCCAGCGATATCACTATTGGCATATACCAAAAGGATGCACAGTCTTACCCGAAGGGCATTGGCTCAGCTATGTTCATAGCAGCATCATTTGTAATAGCCAGAACCTCTAAACAACCTAGATACCCCTCAACTGAAGAATGGATTAAAAAAATGTGGCACATTTATACAATGGAGTACTACACAGCAGAAAAAAAAAAGATATCCTGAAATTTTCAGGCAAATAAATAGATCTAGAAATATCATCCTTAGTGAGGTAAGACAGGCCTAGAAAGATAAACATGGTATGTATGTACTCACTCATAAGCAGCTTTTAGATGTAAAGCAAAGGCATACTAGGCTACAATCCACAAGCCCTGAGCAGTTAGGGAGCATGAAGAACTCAAGAGAGACATTGATAGATCCTCCTGGGAAGGGGAAGTAGAGAAGATCTCTGAAACCTTCATCCAGCAAATTGATGAAACCAGATGCAAAGATCCAGAGATAAGCACTGGGTCGAGTTAAGTGAGAGAAGAGAGATTATATGAATAAAGGGATCAGGATCATGAGGAGGAGACCCACAGAGACAGTTGAGCTGAGCTATAGGGGGCTTACTAACTCTCAAATGACAGCCGAGCAACCTTCATGAAAAGGAACTGAACCCTCTGAGTGTAGATAACAGTCTAATGGCATAGGCAATTTGTGGAGCCTCTTGCAGTGGGACCCGAGTTTATTCCTGGTGCCTGAACTGACATCTCAAAGCCCATTTACTACAGAGGAACACCTTACTCAGCCTTGATACTGGGGGGAGGGACTTGGACCTTCCTCAACTGGATACACTAGACTGAAGTGACTCACCTTGGGATTCCTTGCCCTCCCTGGGGGAATAGCTGGGGGATGGGGGAGGGAGGCTGTGGGAAGACTGAGAAGAGTGGAGGGAGAGGAAGTAGCGTGGGTATGGGAAAAACCTTTTAAATAAAAAATAAAACTGCAGATATGGCTAAGAATGATTATTATATCAATAATTACTGAACTGACATAGTTTTGCATGATTCAATAGTTTTATATTAAAAACCATCATTTTATCACATTATTCTCTTAGTAATATGTAAAACTTTACATTGGCTTTGTATTTTGTCTATTTCATACTTGCACAAGTGTATATCAATTAATGGATAAATATTCTTTTTAGTATCTGGTTGTGTTATAATTTTGACTGAGAAACAATGTACAATAATGATATTAAAAAGAAGCTTAAGGTCTCTAATATAAACTATATTATACTAAATGACTTATATACTTTAGAATATGTAGAAGTAACTTAATGAAATACAGAGAACTGAAATGGACTTTTTGAGTTTCATAGTCACTAAGTAATTTAAAAATAAGTGGGTAAATGATTTGAAAATAAGCCTTTTCTTGTTCAAGCAACAAATGCTAAGACTTAATTTTGCAGAAACATATTATACGCTTTGGTCACTTAACTTTTTTTTTTTAGCCTAATTAATAGCTATAAACTTTTAAGTAAATACGTGTGATCTAATTTGTGCTATTAAGGAGCAGTGAACAAAAATGGCAATAAAAGATATAATGAAATACAACACCGAGAGGAAAATCAGAGAATCTTACTTGGCTCATTATTCATTCAATTTCTGGCAGCCTTTAGGATTACAAATCACTTGATTGGCTAACTAGACATTCTTAGAGTGAATTATGAATCAGAGTCATTTTTCCTGCTTGATTGTTGGTACATGCTGTAACTCTGCTTTGTGATATATCAAATTTTCTAACAGAAGAAGATATACAATCAACTCTTTATTTCAGAAAAACTAAATTGACTTCAAAAAGGAGGCACAGTTTTGGACAGTTTTAACAACAGTATAATTTCTGATTTTGTGTTTCAAAGTGAATTTATGATGATGAACTTATTTTTTTCAGAGCAAAAAATCATCAGGATGATTTCTTAATATTCACACAATTTCTATAAAATAATATCAGATATATAAGCCACTTGGAGAGTGGCCTAAACCCAGGCTGTAAAAATAAGTTGTTTTCTTTTCTTAATACCAAAGAAAATGCACAGAGGAATAATGGTGCGTTATGCTCCAGTAAGTAAATGAGCAGCATGAGTGGGCTTGTTTGTAAATGGGGAGATCATAAGAGTGGGTATGAAACTGAGAGGACTGATAACTGAGTTTTATGGGGTACATGTTGTAAAACCAGCAAATAATAAATAAAAATATGCAAAAAATAAAGTTAAAAAATACTTTTGCTAAAGAAATTATAATTTTTCTAAAGTGTCTAATTTGTAAAGAGGCCATGCTGTTGAAAATTTAAAAAGAGAAAATATTTTAATAGTTAACTAAAGGGGTCTCTTTCTGAGTAGAACAAAAGATTCCCTTTTGTCTGAATCTTGATTCTTTCCATTTGTAAATCTGAACTAATAGGGTCAGTTCTATCTTTCAAATGTATCTGTTCTCTTTTGACTTTTAAAAAATTCTTTTTCAAAAGGATGCTGGCGGGTGAGTAGCAGAAAACTTCTTTATAACAGTCACACCGTGTTTTGATTCCATGCACCAAAAAACCAAAGAAGAAGAGCACATGAGCTCAATCTACTTGTGCAAACCTAAGTTTGGGGCTAGGGATGTAGTTCATCATAGGACATTTCCCCGACATGAGTGGAATTCTGGATTCATTATTTAATAATGAAAACAAATTAAATGGACATAATATTGGTGTCACACATAGCTATGTAAATAAATTAATAGTGTACTTTATGTTATGTTCTGTCTAAAAAATGAGATAGAGAGTGAATGTCAACTTCTGGCATGTATATCCAGTTGAAAGGTTGTCTTTTCCCCAGTGAATTTTCCCAGCGCATTTGATGAAAATCAGTTGACCATAAAAGTAAGAATTTATTTCTGTGCTTTCAAGTCTGATTCAGTGATTTACATGTTTCTTTCTGCCAATATCATATCATATCATGTTAGTAGCTATAGTTTTATAATAGGATCATTTAAGAAATTAGATTGCTTCTCACTGTGTAGCTGGCTTTAAGTTTTGAAACTTGCTATGTAGACCAGACTGGCCTCAAATTTATGGCATAATCTTGATCACGCTTCCTGAGAGCTGGGATTACATATATATGCTATAATGTTTGCCTATGTCAAGTTTAGAAATTCAGAAATATAAGTTCCTATTTTGTTATTATTTTTTCCAAAATTGTTTTGGCATCCTAGGTCATTTTCTTTTCTTTTTTTTTTTTTTTTATTCTACTT
>PVIH01024759.1:0-10161 GCA_004025045.1 Sigmodon hispidus | reverse complement strand
AGCCATCTCTCCAGCCCCCTTTTTTAGCAGCTTTACCTGCTTCATTTATAGTCAAAAAACTTAAAGACAAGGCAATAATATACAGTATCCAGATGCTCTTTGTATTTTACATCTTTATGTGGCTTATTATTATTTTTTATTCTATTTTTTAAGGACTTTATCCTTTTTTTCTTTTCCCTCTCAAGCCTACATGTATTTTTAAATACACTCTGAACCAATTAGAGTTTATTTTTTGAATCTGTCTTTACTGTATATTTCTTATTTCTTATCTTTTCTGTTTCTGACCACACCTTTGCTTGGCTAGGGTGGCTGACCCACCCAGCTCCCTTTATTACTTTCTGTTTCTGACCACACCTTTAATCTGCCAAGGTGTGGCTAAAGACTAAAGATGTCACTAGGGTAGCTGCCTGGCTCCACCCAGCTCCTACTGTAGCTGAAGTTTAGCTTTTTAGCTAATTATCAGACACAATTACCTCTCTTTGGAATTTTAGAGTCTATATTATCACCAAGTAAAGCACTGCCATCTGCTGCTCATTAACTCCATTTAAGTATTTGGCAGCAAGGCCATGGAAACTCTTGTAAAGGAAAATATTCAATTGGGCTGGCCTGCAGTTTCAGAGGCCTAGTCCATTATCATCATGGTGGGACATGGTGGCGTGCAGGCAGAAATGGTGCTGGAGGAGTTGACAGTTCTATATCTTGATCCGCAGGCAGCAGGAGAGACTGTACCTCAAAGCCTGCCCCTAAAATGACACACTTCCTCCAACAAGGTCACACTTCCTAAGAGTATCATGTCCTATTCAAATCACCACAACATCCATTGTTGGACTAGCTGGACCACAACTTGTAAACCATTCTAAAAAATCTTATCTATATTTACATCTTCATCCCATAAGTTTTATTTCTCCAGAGGAGTCTGACTAATACAGGTGGAGTGGTCTGAATACCTTCTTTGGGATGTCAGTTGGTAAAGTGAGTATCTAGCATGAGAAAGATCGGTCCTGGGGTCTGTCTTCAGTACTGCATGAATCAAGTGTGCTGCACGTCTCCATCTCTAATTCCAGCACTTAGGAGGTAGATACAGGAGGATCTGATGTTCAAAGTCTTTAACCTCTAGACCCAGAGAACATCAGTGCACAGGGCAGGTAGGAAGGGAGTCAGGTTAGAATGAACATTGTTCCCTCAGACAAGCTTCACGTGACATCAGTGCCAAAGCTTCACAGTCTATGATGCAAAGCATTCTGTAGTGGTTCAAGTCATCAAGTTTTGGGCTCTGGAATCTAGTATGTTAAAGTTAGAAAATCATTAGTCATTGGTGTCTAGGATCTGCTTGTAGGCAGTGCTGTCCCTTTTCCAGGGAAGACTGAGCAGGACCAAGGCCCAGTGGCCTGAACTTCAACTTTAACTCTGTCCATACCACTGCAACCTCAGACTGATGATGTCCTTCTCTTGCCTTAATTTTCTCTTCTGTGAGACTAGCATATTTGGAGACTGAGATGGATCTATTGATTAATGTTATGGCACAGTGTGAGAATCCATTGTCTCCATCACCATTGTCATCATCACCATTATCCGCAATACACAGAGAAACTGAGGACCAGAGAAGGGTTCGGGGTGACCCAGAGTTACACAGCAATCCATGAGTGATCTAGGAACCACTTGGCATGTCGCAGTCACATACTGAGGAACAGGGCAGGGCAGATGGTCTGGGGCATTTGACTCCTGTTCCCAGTAATTACCCTTTGTCTCTGCTCATCCTTTTAGGGACCTGCCAGGACCTCTTTCCTTTTTTGGGAAGACACTCCTAGATTCCTCATGTTATAAAAATATATTCTCACCATTTTCAAATGTCATCAGTTTTTTCTTGTACCCAAGCTATTTGTCATATCTGAAGCCACCTGGATGATTGTGCCAGCCCACCCTGAACTTGGCCCCTCTGCTCTCTGGGGAAATTGTTATAAAGCACACTGGCACACATCTCTACTTAAAACCCTCCAAGCTGGAAGCTGGATGAGGAAAATGCTAGATGCATGGAATGGAGCATTATCCAGGCTTTAAAAGGGAGAGCTGGAGCCAGAGAGATGGCTCAGCAGATACAGATGCTTTTCATCAAACCAGTGATGAGGTCAGTCCTGGTTCTTATAAGATGGAAGCAGAGAAAAGACCCACACATGTTGTCTTCTGACTTCCACATATGCACCATGCTGGACACACAGACACCCAAACAAACAAACAGACAGACAAACAGACATAATAAGAGGAAGAAGACAAGAAGAGCCTGCTTCACTGGGCAGTCTTGAGGATTGCACGGTACTGTTTCAATAAAAAATGTCACTCCCAGGCTCCCGCACTGGCGTCCTCATCTCCATTCTGTAGTGTTTTATTGTTGTTTTGTGAGTGAGTGTGTGTTATTTGCGTTAATTTCTCACTATGTTGCCATAGCTAACCTCGAACTCATTATGTAGGCCAGGCTAGCCTTAAAGTCTCAGAGATTTTGCCTGCCTGTGCTATTTTGAGGTTTAGAAATTTTAGGGCATTGTTTTTGGTCCCAAGTCTGGTCTTCTCTTTCAGCTTTCTGTTCACCAAAAAGTAAAGAAACTCCTTTCCCAAGAACCAGATCACACACACTCTCTGAAAGCCTTCCCTTGGCCCTGTTCTCCAGGGAGTGTGGTGGCAAATCATGTGTCCCTGTGCCTCCACCACTTCCTTGGGGACAGTTTAATGGAGTCCACTGTGTGCAGATAACTACGCCAAACAAATCACAAGCACTGGAATCTTGGTGAATCTTCATGATGCTCCTGAACCATCTATCTGCATTTCACAGATGTGGAATTGAGCATAATCCATCACATAGCTAGTACATCGTATCTCTGAGACTTACACCTTCTGAATTATAGAGAAAAACTTTTGACAATATGTGATGGTCAGCTTTCTGTGACTGTAACAAATGTCTTGGATGAATCACCCCACAAAAAAAAAGGTTTGTTTGACTCAGTTTTAGATGTTTAATCAATGATAAATGAGTCTCATCATTTTGGGCTGTGGCAATACAATTCATCACAACAAGAATGTGTGGCACAGGGGACCTCTTGCCTCTCTCACAGTAGGATATAAAGAGAGGAAAGAGTTGGAGTTTCACTACCCCCTTAAGTGCATGCTCCCATGTCTCCAGTGGCTTCAAATATCCCACTAGAACCACCCCTTAAAGATTCCATCACTTCCCACCTTGGAACCAAGCCTTTAACAAATTTCTCTTTGAGGGTCATATATTCAGTTCAGAGGACCAGCTGATTCTATTCCCCCAACACCATCCTGGAACATGGCACTGTCTATGTACTGTTTTTCTCCAGTCCCTTCTAGCCGCAGTGAGGGGAGGATTGTGGCTTAGTCATCGCAGAGCTTGGCATGGAGCAGAAGCTCATTTTGCTGACCTCTTGTCGGACGCCCTGGAGTGGGTCTCTCTCCACGCTCCATCCTCTACTTCTGCTCCTGCCACTATGTCCCTCCAGGAATTGGCAGGTTGGCAATCGCCAAAGAAACATCTCCAGCCGATCAATAAATAATAATGTTGGAGAATTTAAAATAAAAATCTGGATTATTAAAGTTACAAATCTTTGGTCTTTATGCCTTCAATAAAACATGCATCTATTAATAATGAATACTGGCTCGGGCCTGCTTAAACTGAAAAGGGGAAAAAAATGACCAGTCAAAAGATGCTAATATTTTTTCTCTTTGCCCAGCTTGGTTGCCAAGTCTCTGCTTCCATGACAAATTGTTCGTTGTTTGAAAAGGTTTAAAAGTTTTAACAGCACAAAAGGGAAATTGGAGACCAATTTCGGGCTTGTGACTGTTCATGGTCATTCTTAAGTCATTCCTCTCCATGGGCCTGGGTTCCCGCTTCTCGTTTACACTCTAACGGCCCTTTCTCTTTTTCCCTCCGACTTTCCTCCCTCATCTCCTCACCTCCCACCTGACCCCATCCATTCCTAGTATGTGAAAAGCTCCGGTTCCATCCCCAGCGTTTCATAAACCAGATGTGGTGGCACAAAATTGTAAGTCCAGCACTCAGGAGGTGGAAGCAAAGCATCAGAGCTTTGGAGACATCCTCAGCTAACTAGTGAGCTCAGGGCCAGCCTGGGCTACATGAGAATCAATCTCTCTCTCTCTCTCTCTCTCTCTCTCTCTCTCTCTCTCTCTCTCTCTCTCTCTCTCTCTCTCTCTCTCTGGCTTGTATGAGCCATGATGTGAGAGGAGGTCAGAGCACCTTGGGTACCAGTCTTGCCCTCCACTTTATTAGAGACATCTCCTTGCTGGCTTGCCTGTGCTTGGAGATTCTCCAGATCCCAGCAGGAGTGCTGGAGATTCAAACTCAGGTCCTCATCTTGCAGGGCCCTTCACACACCGAGCCGTTTCCCCAGCCCACTCGGTCTACAGAATGAGGAAGGGTCTTGTTTTCCCTGTAAAATGTTGATGATTTCGAAAGGCCTTTTATTCTTTATTGCGACAGGATCTTGCATTGTAACTCAAGCTGGCCTCAAACTCACTAGACAGCACAGGCTAGCTTTAAATATGTAATCCTCCTGCCTCAGCTTCTTGGGTTCTAGGATTACAGCTGTGTAGCATCGAGCCTGATTCATGGCACAATCAAAATGTTAGGCAGTGTGGCCTGGTGAGAGGCTGACCTGAGGATCATGTGAAACCCGCCCCTTCCTCCTTGTCAAGTTCCCCTACTTCTAGAAGTTCTGCTACATACAGCTAGAAGTGCCAAAGTGCTGATGAGAGATGGTGGCGTCTTCAGCCGCTGACCCTGCCTGGAGAACTGGCAAAGGCGAGGGGAAGATGCCACCAAGAGGGACCTAGAGAAGAGAAATAGGGGTTGTTGGCACAGGGAGAAGAGAGCAAACACCAGCTTCCACACGGGAAGTGGCAGGTGCTCTTTCTAAGCATATATTTTCACTTTTAAAATGCTCTCTTTTTCTGTTTTTCTTCCTTGTTCCCACACCTCTACATTCACAAACACACAGTATAACTGTTGGGATTCTTGTTTGCAAGTGACAGAACTCACCTCCACCAGGCTTGAAAGGAAGGGTGAGCTGGGGTTCACGTCATTGAATATTTAAAGACAGATAAGTACATTCAGACCAGGGACTGAAACAGTGTTGCCATAACTTGGCCTTTCTCTGAGACTAAGGTCATAGCCTGCTCACTCCATAAAATAGAGAAGGCTACCCCAGCACCAGGTCTTAGTCATCTCAATGGCAGTTCATGGAGACCTTTTCTCTGTTGGGGATGCCTTACTGGCCCCGATAAGATCCTTGAGATGCTCTGATTGGCTGCAATTGAGACCCATTGGATTTTGTTGGAGATGGAGTTGAATTCTTTATAAAGCATTCAGTCTGACAACTGTGAGGAAGCAGTTCTGAAAAAATTAGGACAAATGAATGGCCTTTAACCACAAAAACTGTACGTTTGTTTCCATGGAGTAGATGCCAGGATGACGTAAACTTCGGTGACTGAAGAGCCCACAGGAAAGACAGAGCTTGGGTGCAAGACATAGGATGGGAAAGGACCAAGAAATGCAGCTGACTCAGAGCTCAGAAGTCACTCAGCTCTTTTACTAGGCAAATGAGGCTATGTAGAACAAAGAAGGTTCCTGTCCATGGTCACAGCCAACTGAATCAGAGCTGGGACCTGAACACAGGTGAAGGCCAGAACCAAGCTCTGTGGACCTGGCAGATGTCATATTCATTAGCTCCCCCATATCTGCTTGTTTCCCTGTATATTTTTACAAGGTTGTTAATTACTAGCCATAAAGCTCGGCAAACATTTTGATAGGCTTTAAAAGCTCATGAAAGCCACATTACATTTTAAGGCATGGTTCCTTAATTAACCCAATTAAGTGTCAGACTCATATCCTGCTGGTTTCCAGATGAGGCGAGCCTTGCCTCTCTCATCCTCCAATCCAGCTTTGTTGGACAGGGCCTGGAGTGTTCTCATCGTGATATCTCTGCAGTATAAAGACACTGGCTTAGAGATGCTCATGCAAACAGGTGGTGCCTGGCCATCTTAGCTTAGGATCATCGTAGGATTGGCTTCCTAGGTGATGCTTCTGTCCCTAATGTCTGTCCACATCCATAGCCTTGGCCATGTGGCTGTACTTCCCTCAAGCTGATAGACACAGACACTTGACTCCTGAATGGCTCAGTTCTCATCTGTGATATGGTTCAAAGACATGGGCCAATCAGGGACAGCGCAGGAAGGAGGAAATGGAAGCAGGTGCGGTGTATTAACTTCCTAGGAGCCATAGCAACAGCCTGAAGGTCTTCAAGACAGGAATGTATTGCTTACTGCTCTGGAGACTAGAAGTCTAAGGTTCTGGTAGGATGTCCCCCAGGTTTCTTGTCTTCAGCTTGTTGATGGCTGCCTGCTCACTGTATCCTTCCTCCTATTCTCAATATCCAGTGTCTTTTTGTGAGTTCACATTTCTCATCTCGGGCATGTATTTTATGGCTCTCAGTAGAGCTGAATGTCAAGTTCAAGGATTAAGGTTAGATTCTTTAAATAAGGGCCTAAAAGTTAGAAGCCTTTCAGGAAACTTGGATCATGAATTGTATTCTTAAATCTAAATGCCTGCTTCTTGAGTTCTTCCTATAGAATTTCTTAGAGTTTTGCCTTTGTAGGAGCAGAATGTTCCTGGTAGAGTCTGGGGTCAGAAAGGAGTAGGTGAGGCAACAGAGATGCCAGTGGGAATGTGCTAAGTGATAGGAGATCTCTGAAAACCAAGGTCCAGGTCTGAAAAGATGGCTCAGTGGTTAAGAGCTCTGGTTGCTCTTCCTGATGACCCAGGTTCTATTCCCAGCACCCACACGGCAGCTCACAGCTATCTACAATTCCAGAAAATCTGCTGTCTTCTTCTGGCCTCCACACACAAGGTGCAGGCATAACACTCACACATTAAATAAAAGCAAAACAAGAACAACACTGTTCAGGGTTCAGCCCCTGGCCAAGGATAAAGAATAACATGATTTTATAATAAAGATGTCATATTAGTTACTTTTCTCGTTATTATGACAAAATATTCGACACAGGCGATGGTGGAAGGGCTTATCTTGGCTCCCAGCTCAAGGAGACAGAGTTCATTCAAAAGTGGAGGCAGCTGGTCACACTGCTCCACAGCCAGGAAGCCCGGGATAAACACTGGTGCTCAGATACTCAGCTGGCTTTCTCCTCTTTATTTCACCTTTTTATTCTGAGGCTTTAGTGGAGGGAATGGTGCCACCCTCATTGAAGATGGGTGTTAACACCTCAACTAACAATCAAGATAATTCCTCACAGAACTTTTTCTGCCAAATGATCTTGATGATCACACCTTCTCTACAGAAAAGACAACCTTGCTGTCCATTGAGCTGAAATAAGATCAGGCGCAGTGGTCGGAGGGAACAGCTGAGGGATGGAGTCCTATTTGGGTCAGGCCAGGCTATTTGGCAGTGAGGTTGAGAACACTGTAAGGGGGTCAGAAACCATCTGGCTGTTCTGGGAAAGGGCTAGTTCTGGTGGCCAAATGCCCAGCAGGATGGAGCAGTACCATCCTTCCGGTGGCATCCATTCTTCGCCATCTAGTACGTCCCAACCTCGATCTGTTGGACATGACTGATGTATTTTACTGGATACCTCAATACTGCAGAACTGGAGTCTGTTCTGCCTCCTTCCTGTCCACTCACCTTCAAGAACATGATGAGTTTGTCTAGGTTAAAATGTTTTATTGAAGCCCAGTGAAGGTGGTATCACTGAGGGAATAAATCCTAAACTAATAAAAGTTGAGTGTAATGTAAAATAGCAATTAATCTCTGTTGTGAAGAATAAGAAAAACGAATAAGCCATTGTTGAAATATTAGCAAAAAAGTCTGGACAGGTGCACTTGTTCTCAATGGTGGCTGCTTAGATTTTTGGGTTCTGTTTCTTTGTTTTTGTTTTCTGGTGTGTGTGTGTATGTGTGTGTGTGTGTGTGTGTATGTGTGTGTGCCCATATGTGTGTGCACACTTGTTCGGGTGCACAAATATATGCAGATACCTGTATGTGTTGTGTATATGTGCATGTACATTTGTGTGGAGTCCAGAGGTCAACCTTGGGTATCATTCCTCAGGAACCATCCTCCTTATTTTTTTTGAGACAGGGTCTCTAACTAGCCTAGAGTTTGTCCAGTAGGCTAGGCTGGCCAGCAAGCCCCAGGGATTACAAGTGTGTTTCAGCACATTCAGCTTTTTTTTAAAAATGTAGGTTCTAGAGGTTGAACTAGGGGTCCTCATGCTTGCAAGGCAAACACTTTACCAATAGACTGAGCTACATCCCTGGTCCCCCTTTTGTTCTTGAATAGGGGCAGAGTGGGCTGAGGAATAATTCTAGAGTATGCAGGGTTCAGAAGCAGCCAAGACATATGATCTGAAGCTAAAATGCCTTGGTAGTTCCTAGGAATTATGAGCTTTCCCCTACAAACGTTGGGTCACTTCTGCATGTAGCAGTACTTTCTCACAGAGACTGCAAGTTTACAAATAATGATATGGAGACTTATTAATTATAACAGCTCAGCCTATAGCTTAGGCTTGTTCCTAACTAGCGCTTATAACTTGACCCATTTATATTAATCTACAGTCTATCATGTAGCATTATTTCTCTTCCATCTTGTACCTCCTGTTTCTTCTCCTTGTCTTGTAGTCAGAAGTTTTTGGCTCCACCTAGCCCCAAGGTCTGGACCTGACTGTAGCCTCAGTCCCAAATAAACATACCAAGGCTTATATTAATTACAAGCTGATTGGTCTATATCTCAAGCTTATTACTTGCTAACTCATACTTTAAGTTAACCCACATTTCTATATATGTTTAGCCATGTGGCTTGGTACATTTTTGCTCAGTGCAACATTCTCATCTCTCTTCCTCTGTCTCTGGCATCTGCTCCTCCGCCCTTCTGTGTGGTGATATGTCATATATTTAATAAAACCAGTCTGGAATATCAGAGAAGAAATCTACCCGCAGTCAATCGAAGAGGATCAGGGAACTCACACTTTTAATCCCAGCACGGGAAAGACTGGGAGCGGTGACCTACTTTAATCCCAGCAGATCTGAGTTTGAGGCCAGCTTGGTTTACTGAGGGAGTTCCAGGCTCCCAGGCAGGCAGTGGTGGTGCCACGCCTTTAGTCCCATATCTCCAGAGACAGAGATCTGTGTTTCTGTGAGTTCTAGGCTAACTACCAAATAGTAGTAGCCCACGCCTTTAATCTTAACCTGGATGGGATACAACTGGGTGAAGAAAGTATTTTAGGCAGGCTTAGGAAGACAGATGAGGCATTAGAAGCAATGAAGAGTGAAGCTGAGAAAGCTGGAAGATAGCTGGGTGAGATTTGACTGTGCTGTTTCCTCTCTTTGATATTTCAGTCTTTCCCCAATATCTGACTGTGATGGAAATGTTTTCTATATGTTGTAAGTAAAGTAACTGGTTTGGCCTATGTGGAGCACCGTAGAAGTGGGTGGAGGATCAGAGTAGAGACAGGTAGAAGGAGGGCAGAGTTAGTCTCCATCTGACCCTCAAGGAAGAACCATGTAAGGAATCCAGGTGAGCCACAGGCTGGGATACGTGGCAGGTAGATTATTAGAAATGGGTTGAATTAAGACAAAAGAGCTAGCTAGTAATATACTTGAGACATAGGCCAAACAGTGTGAAATTAATATGTGTCTGAATCATTCTTTAGGGGATAAAAGCCACCATGGGCAAGGTCCAAACTTCTAGCCCAAACGGGTCATCTGGCTCTGAGTTTCTTTTCACAACCAGAATTTGTGTAGCACTTCTGCTTCCCAGCTTCCCTTCATCTGCTAGCCCCGCCCATGCTTCCTGCCTGCCTTCTGGCCAATCAGCATTTTACTAAATCAACATTTACAGTCACAATGTTTATAGTGTACAAAAGCATATTCCCACAGCAATGTCTTCTGGCTTCACCTATGCACCTAGATTCCTCCTCCTCCTCCTCCTCCTCCTCCTCCTCCTCCTCCTCCTCCTCCTCCTCTCTCCCTGGAAATTCCACCTATACCTCCTGCCTAGCTATTGGCCATTCAGCTTTTTATTACACCAATCACAGCGATACCCTCACACCGTTTACAAATATCCCACA